>CAXITT010000434.1:223492-243003 GCA_964033795.1 Lymnaea stagnalis
CCCCCCCCCCCCCCCAAATCTACCGCCTCTCAATAACACATGTCTTTATAACGTTTTTTTACCCATCTTCCAAGCAGTGGGGCAGCCGGTTTAGTACCGGGCGGGAAATTTTTTACATTTTTTGCCGCTTCACTTACAGCAGGCCTGCACAACATACGGCCCGCGGGTGGCATATGCCCGCCAGCACCCACTTGGCGGCCCGCGATGTAACGAAATAGTTGTTATTATTATTATTATTTTCTTAATAGCTTTCCTCCCTGTCCTATCATCTTTCAGCCCACACGTTTTTTATAAATTACTACGGCCCGCACAAGTCTTTCAAAAACTATTATGGCTCGCCTTACATTTTGAGTTTTGAGTTGTGCAGGCATGCCTTACAGGAACGAAATACCTGCATCTGCCCGCCAAGGACGGAGCCAGAGGCATAGCGAGGGGATGGCATGGGGGGCAGATGTCCCCGGGCGCCAGCTAGTTAGGGGCGCCAAAATGTGCCTTGATTTTATTTTATTGATAAAAATAATGGGTTTGAGATTTGAAAAAAAGAAAAAAGGGGCGCTTTAAAATGGATCTTGTCCCCGGACGCAAAAAACCCTCGCTACGCCTCTGGACGGAGCAATCCCTCCGCATCCAATTCCTAGGCCACTGCTTGCGAATGTTTAAATAAATCACATTCTTGTAAATCGAATAACAACAACAACGGCTACTATTACAATGTCTGTTTATACATTAGATGCTTTGGTGTTAATTTGCATGGAATCTGCAGGTGGGCATTTATTTATCAAACGATAGACATATAAGCACATGTAAGAGAAATGACAAGCGTTATATATATATTATTCACAACTGCTGACGACAGTTCTACGTAAGAAATACTCTCCGATCTATGCATTTGAGAATTGACAAGCGTTATATTTTATTCACAGCTGTTGAACATAGACCAACTTAATAGATCAAACCCGACAGGTGTTATACAATCGAATTCCACGAATGGAATAAACTTGAATGAACTTAACAGACTCAATAAATCAATATCCATGCTTATTTAAAAGCTTTCTACCGAGAACAGTGTTCATGCAGTAATGATAAGAATAAAATATAAATAAACACACAGCGAATGCGGACTAAAGTTCCTTTCAGTCAATCTTGACATTTAACATATGTGTGTGTGGCCCTAAGCCAAGGTGGTGTGTGCCTTTACTCAAAGTTTAAACATAAAATCGCCAACGAAGGGGAGGCGTTGAGAGATAGTGCGATTAATTATATATATATTTATTTTATACTAGAAATGGAATGTAGTGCGGTAAATTATAGAAAGCCGCAAACGCAAAAGGTTTCAAAGTTCAAGGTCTTTGTATATTTTTCTGGTCGTCTTTTCACTTTTTAAATCCTTTATATCAACGTCGCTTTTGTTCGTGGGTGGCTGGCAGGCAAAAATCTTCGGATGGGCTAATTGACCAACTTCCCTTCAGTCTATCGAGCTAAAACTTGGCTTATAGACTCGTTGCCGACATCAATGCATTCTTTCAAATTTTCATACCGACCCCTTAACCCCAACAACCAAAAATCAGTTTTTTCATGTTTTTCTAGAGGATGATAAAGGCAATATGATTTCGCAAAATAATTTCCCGATAACTGCGCTAAATGAGATTTTTTTTTGGTTTAAAATGAGGTTGTGAGCTTTTGAGGGGAGCACTGCTAATTGGGATTCTTATAAAATGCATTACTTGTATTATTTGAATGCATGTTTTATCAAATTTTCACCCCCACGCCCAAATACCCGATAATAAATTTTATAAAGGATTTATATGAAAAAATGTGTTTTTAGGGTTTGTTTAATTCTATTCGCTAATACTAAGTTCTATGTTTCGTCATTCCAAAAATTAATTTTCTGATTTGTAACATATTGAATTTATGGCTACAAAATATTACTGGATTTAGGAAAGGGGTGGGGGGTCGATTTTGGTCCTCCCAGGGAGGGGCATATTTTACATTTACAATCAGAGTTGGCGTTTTCGGCCAAATTACGTTCTTGTTTTTTGGTGTTTTTTTTTGTGGAAGTGGGGCGCCAAAAATCTTGCCCCCTAAGGCAGTAACGAGCAGATGAAAAAAAATAATTCTTGGCGCAGAATCGGTTTACAAAGAAAATATTGAAATTGAAATCATTCAATATAAATGGTGGCTAACTTCATTTTTTGGTAAGTGTAGTTGGCTGGTGGCAGAGGTCTAGCGGGCACTGGCCAAGGGAGCACTCTGGTTCAGAATACAACATCCACATCATTCAACTTCAGTTTCAGAAGAATAACAGCTGTGCAATTTATTACAGGCGTGAGACAATCCTTTGGTACTAACGACACGGCACTAAATAAATCGATGCTTGCAACATCACGATTTTCCGGGGAAACCCCACGACCATAAATAAATGCAGGTCTGTTACATTTTCCCAGAAAGAGTTCTTGTTGTGACTAAGCGGTACCAGAGGCGTAGCGAGGGTGTTAGGCGCCCGGGGACAAGATTCGCGCCCGGGGACAAGATTCATTTTTAAGCGCCCCCTTTTCTTTTTTTCAACTCTCAACCCATTATTTTTACCAATAATATAATAATCAAGGCACATTTTGGCGCCCCTAACTAGCTGGCGCCCGGGGACATCTGCCCCCCCTGCCCCCTCGCTACCCCTCTGAGTGGTACGACTGTCTGCTGTTGCTAGGTTGGTCTTAATTGCGTCAAAGATCAGAGTCGGGGACTTTCAGGTGTGGCTTGGTTGGTCTAAATGAAGTCAAAGATAATGGTCGGAGACTGTCAGCTTTTTATAGATTGATAATAAATGAAGTCAAAGATAATGGTCGGAGACTGTCAGCTTTTTATAGATTGATAATAAATGAAGTCAAAGATAATGGTCGGAGACTGTCAGCTGTTGGAGAAAGGTCTGACCCGGGAAAAAAGTGTGACGGAGGGGGGGTATATCTAGAGATTGTAACTAGGTCTGTGCCGGCTACTGACCCGGATACCCGGACATTCCGTGTATTACCCCACTCGACACATACTCGAACTCAGCAACAATAAAAAAAGAAAAAGAAATTCGAACAGTGTCCGGGCGATAAAAGGAAAAACGTATCTTCTTATTTTCTTTAATGTCTTCCACCTAAAGGAGAGGAAGGACAATTTCTTTTTTTTTTTTTCTTTTTTTTTTTTTTACATAGTTTTTTTGTTGTTGTATATTTGATCCAAATGAAATAAATAATAATAATAAAACTGATCAGCCATTGATTCTAAACTAAATGCATGCTGAACGAAAATGCAAAGCACTGACAATACGCATGTATTTGCTGCGAGTTTTGTGTGATTAATTGTCTTTGCAAGATGCATATCTTTACTAATCAACACGGCACTTTCCCTTTTAACCATTAATATTGTAGTTCACATTCTGTCTTTGTATTTCACATTCTGTCTTTGTATTTCACATTATGTCTTTGTATTTCACATTCTGTCTTTGTATTTCACATTCTGTCTTTGTATTTCACATTATGTCTTTGTATTTCACATTATGTCTTTGTATTTCACATTCTGTCTTTGTATTTCCCATTCTGTCTTTGTATTTCCCATTCTGTCTTTGTATTTCCCATTCTGTCTTTGTATTTCACATTATGTCTTTGTATTTCACATTCTGTCTTTGTATTTCACATTCTGTCTTTTTATTTCACATTCTGTCTGGCCGACGTCGCTGACAGGCCAAAGTTTTTATTGTGTGCGTTGATCACGTCTGATTTCTGTCACATGATTCAGTAAGAGCAATGTCATTTAACACTCATTTAATTCTTTAAGCTATGAACTGAAGGAAGGGTAGGATGATGATATATGTAATAAAATGATAATGGCCGTTGGTGTCAGAAAAAAAATTAAAAGCTGCTACCAAGAAGCGACAAACAACACTAAAGCATATAGTGTAGTTCCACTTTCTGTTTGGTTTTTTTATAATGTTAATATGGGTCACGACATCTCGGAGGTAACCGGAGTGGGGCACGACATCTCGGAGGTAACCGGAGTGGGTCACGACATCTCGGAGGTAACCGGAGTGGGTCACGACATCTCGGAGCTAACCGGAGTGGGGCACGACATCTCGGAGCTAACCGGAGTGGGTCACGACATCTCGGAGCTAACCGGAGTGGGTCACGACATCTCGGAGGTAACCGGAGAAAATTACAGGGGTTATTTGGGTTATCTCAGAATTTTTATTTATTTTTTTGTTTGGGTGTGGAGGTGTTGTGTGTTGTAATGTGTCGCAGATCCGCATTTATGCCATTGTAAGATGTACAATGGCAGAGGCCGTCTAGCGGAGGGGGGCGTTGGGAGTGACGCACCGTGTAATAACTGCGCGTCATATTACTGAGGGTGTCGGGATCGCTGGTCTGTTAAAGCACGGTGGGTGACAGCACTAAAGGTGTGTCTTGGGTCACTGGTCTGTTCTGGCGCGGTGGGTGATAACAGAACTGTTGGTTTAAAAAAAAAATGTACCGTCTAACAATACCGTCGCCCAGGATCGTGTTGCTGTGAAGTAATGTTGTGTTACAATGGTTCATTTTTTTTTTACAGCACATGCCAAGCATAGTTTAAATGGTTTAAATTTACATACTTAGCTTAAAGAAAAGAACACATTGAGTTATGTTCTCGTCACATAGTTTTAAATTACATTATTTTGAGCCCACTTTTGTAAAGCGAGTGAATGCGTGCCGAGGCATTGTTAAGCATTATCTTCATAAACATAAGTGAACATCGTACAACGACTTAGTTCTTCCTCTTCCCGATCTATTTATTAACACAAGTTCAGATAACACATAAATCAGGCATTTTACATTTAACTTATTATATGAAGAAAAATACATGAAATTATGTTTATCGTCTGCTGGCTAAATGTCAGTGTAATACAAATAAATATGTCAACATTTGAACTGTATAGAAACAAGTTGAAATCCACCGCTGGGTTTTTTGTGTGTTTTTTGTGTGTTTTTTGTGTATTTGTTTTGTATTTAGCACGAGACCCAAATGACCCCGACCTTTGTATCTTGTGACCTCTAAAAGGAAACAGATGTTTGGCAATTTCTAAGAATAAAAAGCCCAGATGAAATGAAAAGCTCAGACAATTTCAATGACATCTTTAAAGTGTTAGCTTACATTTTTTTTGTTGGTGGCGTCTCGCTGCTTACCTCTCAAAACAATAGACACTCGACGTCCAGCGGCGGATACAAAACAGAAAATGAAAGTTTGGGCTACACTTGCATAAACATCGGGCAGATGTAATAAAGAGAGGAACTGTGTAAAATAAAGTGGGTCTTTTTTTGTTTTTTTTTTGTTTTTGGTGGACATAACATTTCTTAAAGTTCCCTTCTCGAAAACAAATGAGGTAATATATCTTCAGATAAAAAACTTGTTAGATCAGCTTCTTTTAAAAATGAAACTTCTTTTATCAGACCATAAGTAGTACGAAATCGCATACTAGAATATGAAAGTCATACGGAAGTCAAGCGCGGGGAAAACCTGTTTTTAAAATAAGTGTAAATGGTGTTTATTATTATATACAGAAAGTAAATGGTGAGATTTGTGTTTTTTTTTATAATAAAGTAATGTTATAATCATTCGCTGAGTTGCATTGACAATTTTACTTTTAAACATATTTTTTTTTTAAATGGCCGATGGTTTATAAAATTTGATTAGATTTTGCATTATTGTTCGTCCTTCGCATGCTAAGATGACCAAGGCAATTTGCACAATTGAGTAGTAGCCTCGACCTGAGTAGTAGCCTTGTCTTGGGTAGTAGCCTTGTCTTGAGTAGTAGCCTTGTCTTGAGTAGTGGCCTTGACTTGAGCAATAGCCTTAACTTTAGTAGTAGCTTCAACTTAAGCTGTATTTTGTTTAAAGTTAGGGAGACTCGCTTAGTTCGTCAGCCTCACTCTCTCGTCCTTGCCTTTTTGATCCAAAGAGACCAAGACTCGGTCGAGACGACTGGAGATAGACCAGGACGCAGTAGATTACCAGCAGTGTGTCTTGTGTGTTTCACTGTGCTCTTATGCGTTACACATCACAGGCGCGCGTGTCGGACTTTTCACCGTGTCCTTGTCATATCGCCTACGGGACTCCATCTCCGGGTTGGATTTCACAGTTTACCTTCTCCTAGATGAGTTGCCATCCAATTTTAACGAGTCCCATCCACTTCTAGGAATGAAGTTTGTCTTGGGGAGTATACTTAACGATCACATATTGTGGTTACAACCTGGTCTCAATGGAGCCTTTAGTCTTTCGAAATAAGCTGGATCCTCGATCTACCAATTAGAAAATTTGATTTGCTAGCGAAACAAAAATTATGTAACATTTTTGATCAGTAACTTTCGATGAACCAGTGGGAGCCCAACAACAAATCAGTCATGTGTAAAAAATAAATCCCCATTCTTCGACTTTGAATAAAGACAAAAAAGCAAGTACTTTTAAAAACTTTTGTTGTTGTTGCTATTTTCTTGCTCTTTTTTAAATTGAGTGGCATTGGGAAAGCTCCAGTCGTGACTACCCCAGGCATAAGTAGAGCTTGAGGGTCTTATGTGATGTTTCAAGCTTGCAGATTTCAATGTGACTACGACACACGTTCAACTCAGACAGTGTCTATAAGTGACCGTGTTTCGCCAAACCAAGACATCTTCATTTGTCAAGTGTCGAGTATGAGCGTTCATTAGTAATTGTTGCGACTCAATATTATGTCCATTAGTTGTTGGACGCTTTTCCCGCGCTTGACTATTATAGTTAGTGAACGCTCTTCCCGCCATTGTCTTTATGACGTATTTTTATGCTGAGTCGTGACGTATTGTCTATGCAGTGTTGTGACGTATGTTTTAGTAGTGCGGCAGTCTTGAGTGGAACCTTGGAGTGATAGGATGTTTATTATATTTACTTAGATATTAAAGTTATAGTTATTATGAAAAGGAGTTGAGTTTGTTAATTGATAGTGAGAATAGTACGACGCTTCAACGTATGAAAGAACTGACGAATGTAATCAATCCAAGAAGACGTGTAGGAGTTGACATCAAGGAATGCGAATAATAATCAGCATGTTATCTGTATTAACCTTAACGACAGCTCTCGGATTTTGAGTCAATGTTAAGTAAACGACAAGAAAATACTAGAGTTGTTAACATCATTTTAAAATTGAAATAAAACACAAAATGATCAGTAAAAAATCCTACTACTTTCTTTATCATGTGTCTGATATTTTTTGGATGATCTTATGGTTGTGCAAATCAAACTAAAATAATTTATCTCATTCAAATTAAACAGTCCAAGCCTTCGTGATCCGACTTTGTCAAGACCTCGTGTATAATAACACTTACTTCACTATACATTTCCTGAGAAATTGTTCGCCTCCTACCCACGTGACGACCACGTACATCTATTTTTTTTTTTACTCCATCATTGTTTTTGTTCAATTTTCCTGAAAACTTGTGTTTATTTTTGGCCCAGTTTATTTGCTGATACAGCTTACGTGTTTATATTCGGCCTAGGTTACTTGCTGTTAGAGCTTGTATGTTTATATTCAGCCAAGGTAACTTGCTGATAGAGCTTGTATGTTTATATTCAGCCAAGGTAACTTGCTGATAGAGCTTGTATGTAGAGGCCGACCGAAAGTGATTTTCTGATTTCGGCCGAAGCCGAAAATAGGCCGAAAGTTTAAAATGACTTTCGGCCGAAACCGAAAAAAGGTCGAAAGTTTAAAAATGACTTTCAGCCGAAACCGAAAAAAGACCGAAAGTTAAAAATGAATTTCGGCCGAAACCGAAGCCGAAGCCGAAAATGAAATATTAAGATATTTTGAAATTCGTTCCCGCATACATTCTGCTTACATCGAAAATGATGTGGGAAAATATAAATATTTACATTCTTTTTATAAAAATGAGATAATCGTAAATATTAATAAATAAAAATATAATTTAGGGTTCTCAAACTCGCGGCCAGCGAGCCATTTGTGACCCGCAAGACGATATTTTGCGGCCCGCTACATGACAGAAAAGTTTAGTGTAAATGCTGGGCCCGTTTCCCCCATTCTCATATCTATAACGTGACTCTCCGCGACGGTTTCAGTCGAATCTCACCGACTAATCTAATTCTGATTTTTTTTTTTAATGCCTCTATATGTTTTTGTATGCCAGCTCTCTGGCAACAGTGAGTAGGTGGATGAAAGTGAATCCTAGTTCTTGATAACCCTTAAGGATTTTTTTGTTATTTATAAAGGTTGACCAGATTGTAACAGTTGTAATCGCTTTTTTGTGGATTACTTGATGCGGCCCACTCTCATTCAGACACTACCTCCTGCGCCCCCCCCCCCCATAATTTGAGAGGGGAGGGGGGAGGAGGAGGGGAAATTAATGCAAAATATTATTTTTTTGAAACCGGGTCTCTAAAAAATGTGGTTCTAAAAGATCACTTAATTTGTTCTTAAAGATCGCTTAGTTTGTTGTTAAAGATCGCTTAGTTTGTTGTTAAAGATCGCTTAGTTTGTTGTTAAAGATCGCTTAGTTTGTTGTTAAAGATCGCTTAATTTGTTATAAAAGATCGCTTAGTTTGTTGTTAAAGACCGTTTAATTGGTTGTTATTGATCGGTTAATTTGTTGTTAAAGATCGGTGAGTTTGTTCATAAAGATCGCTTAGATTGTTCTAAAATATCGCTTAGTTTAATGTTAAAGATCGTTTAGTTTGTTGTTAAAGATCGTTTAGTTTGTTGTTAAAGATCGTTTAGTTTGTTGTTAAAAATCGTTTAGTTTGTTCTTAAAGATCGTTTAGTTTGTTCTTAAAAATCGTTTAGTTTGTTGTTAAAGATAGTTTAGTTTGTTGTTAAAGATCGTTTAGTTTGTTGTAAAAGATGGTTTAAATTGTTGTAAAAGATCGTTTAATTTGTTGTTAAAGATCGTTTAGTTTGTTGTTAAAGATCGTTTAGTTTTTTGTTAAAGATCGTTTAGTTTGTTTTAAAGATCGTTTAGTTTGTTGTTAAAAATCGTTTAGTTTGTTCATAAAGATCGCCTGGTTTGTTGTTAAAGATCGTTTAGTTTGTTCTTAAAGATCGCATTAGTTTGTTGTTAAAGATCGTTTAGTTTGTTGTTAAATATCATTTAGTTTGTTCTCAAAGATTGCTTAATTTGTTCTTAAATATCGCTTAGATTGTTGTAAAATATCGATTTCGCTTAGTAATAAATGACCAAAAACCTGAGTAACTTTCGGCCGGATGGCCGAAAGTCTACGTCAATTTCGGCCGAAACCGAAGAAAAACCGAAAGGTAACTTTTCTCTTTCGGCCGAAACCGAAATTAAGCCGAAAGTTAAATTTCCAGTTTCGGCCGAAACCGAAACTTGTCCGAAAGTGATAAAATGGCCACTTTCGGCGCCGAAACCGAAGCCGAAGCCGAAATTCGGTCGGCCTCTACTTGTATGTTTATATTCCGCCAAGGTAACTTGCTGATAGAGCTTGTATGTTTATATATGGCCTAGGATACTTGCTGATAGAGCTTGATGTTTATATTCGGCCCAGTTTACTTGCTGATAGAGCTTACATGTTTATATTCGGCCTGGGTTAATGGCTGATAGAGCTTACATGTTTATATTTTCCTTAGGTTACTTGCTGATGCAGCTCACATCATTTTACAAATAAAATTGAAAATCAACGATTCTTAAATTTTTAATTAAAAGCGACCCTGTTTGTTTCGAAGGGATTCCCCCTAGGAGTTCTACGATGCAAGAGTTGTGGAACTGCTGGCTACGCTTTGAAGGGGATGACAGCTGTTAAGATTTGTAAACAAAAATCAATGCTTTTGTACATACAAATTTAGAAAGCAAGACGAGACTTGAAAATATTTTAATGGCTGTCGTGAGGTGGGGTGCCTTTCATTAAATTCAAAGTGCTTGATTCATTCACAGATAAAGTGCAAAACAAACATGCCAGTAGTATAGTAATAAGGTCATCAAAAGCGTCTTAAAACTTCCAGGAAATTCGAATACACGCGACATTTTGAGTTCTCGTAACTTCATAGTGCATGGAAACATGTTGTTGACCAGTTGGTCTTACGCCGAATCAGGCTTGGTTTCCGACGGAAGAATATCTCAGACAGGAGAATATTCCAGACATGGCCATCTCCCAGACATGGCTATCTCCCAGGCAGGGTCGTCTCCCAGACATGGCTATCTCCCAGACATGGCCATCTCCCAGACATGGCCATCTCCCAGACATGGCCATCTCCCAGGCATGGCCATCTCCCAGACATGGCCATCTCCCAGGCATGGCCATCTCCCAGGCATGGTCATCTCCCAGGCATGGCCGTCTCCCAGGCATGGCCGTCTCCCAGGCATGGCCATCTCCCAGACATGGCTATCTCCCAGGCAGGGTCGTCTCCCAGAAAAAGTAATCTCTGAGACAGGGCATTGTGTAAAACTCATTATTTTTTCAGAATTTGTATACGCCCTTCGCACTCTCTTCTGGTTTTAGCCTACTTACGCTTCTGGTATTGGCCTACTAACGCTGCTGGTTTTAGCCTATTTACGCTTCTGGTTTTGGCCTACTAACGCTGCTTGTTTTGGCCTACTTACGCTTCTGGTTTTGGCCTACTAACGCTGCTGGTTTTGGCCTACTAACGCTGCTGGTTTTGGCCTACTTACACTTCTGGTTTTGGCCTACTAACGCTGCTGGTTTTGGCCTACTTACGCTTCTGGTTGTGGCCTACTTCCGCTTCTGGTTTGGCCTACTCAATCTTCTGGCCTAATAGCTTTTCTGATTTCAGCCTGTTTTTTTTAAATTTTAAATTCACACATTTCTCTGCTAGGTCCCTCCGTATAAAATATTGCACTAGCTATTTTAATGTATACTAAATCTGATCGCAAATTGTAAAACAATTTTTGCCTCCAGTTACCTTAAGCTAGTACCCCCATTAGACCTTCAGTTAGGAATGCTTTTTCCTGGGAGTGGGGGGGGGGGGGGGGAAACTTTTTTTGCTGTTGAGACATTTAATCTGCATGCTATAAATTAAGACAGGCGAATTACATACAAGCTTTTACCATTACTCTGTGTCGATCAATTACATACAAAGGTCTTTTTGACTATGTTTTTTGGGGGGTTTGTTTGTGCGTTTGCAAATGGGTCGATCAATAGCAAGAACCAAAAAATGAAGATTGCAACCAAATTTGACATGGTGATTCCTCCTGACCTACAGATAATCTATATATATACAATTCGCCAGAAACTAGGGCAAACAACAAGACGTCCACCACGCAGGCTATATATAGATACTCGCGGCGTCTGCTAAGCCGCGGGTCGGCTATTTTATAGAGTTCATGGGCATGAAATAAAAAGTGTGCAGTGACGTATCATGAAAAAAAAAAGGGGGGGGGGTAGCAAAATTGGCGTTCTTAATTGTACGTAGCTTGAGTTCACGTTTTTGTTAAGTAACTTTTGTAGATGGGAAGTTTACGCATTGTTGTCATATTTTATAGAGTTCATGGGCATGAAATAAAAAGTGTGCAGTGACGTATCATGAAAAAAAAAAGGGGGGGGGGTAGCAAAATTGGCGTTCTTAATTGTACGTAGCTTGAGTTCACGTTTTTGTCAAGTAACTTTAGTAGATGGGAAGTTTACGCATTGTTGTCGCCAATGTTTGGCGGGCTTCATCTAGTTCCTTTTAATTATCCTTCATGCAAAAACGATCGCTTTCAAACATCTATACAAGGAGAACTTTCGGTGTGCTTTTGTTTGATGCATGAATTTTAAATAAAGCTTTTCTCTTTGTGCTTTAAAAAAATAGTCCATCGGAATACCAGATGGTTCCGTGGCGTGTGTGAAGGGTGCTATGCCGTACCTACGTGTTTACAATCAAGGGTCTCATTTTCTTAAGTTTTATTTACCAAGTTTATATAGTAGATCTATGTGAGGAAGGGAAAAATCGTAGTTTGTAATTTAGCCCCCACTCAGAATTTAGTAAAACTACGTCTTTGAAAGGGTGGGTGCATTTTTGATGAGCGCAATGTCTCAAAGGCATTATTTGTTACGCTCGGAACAGTCCCTAGTAAATTGCACTTTTTAAATTAAATTATTTAAATATAATACATCTATTATTAGCTTCATTAATGCTAAACAAAATAATTTTCTGTCTAAATGTTATTACTGACATCCGGTACTCCCATGGCAACGTCACAGTGTCAAACCTGGGCTCGGAATAAAACTCTCGAGAGAAAAAACGGTCACCTGCGAGATGAGATGTTTTTAAGGCGAGCTGCCAGCAAAGGCTGTCTCACATTCAGAACAAGGAAATAAGGTAAACAGTTGGTGCTCTCCCAACAAGCCTATATAGTGCTCAACAAAAAAAAAAATGTAGTTGGTTTGGTCTCCTGGTCAGAACAGCTGTCAAGCAACTTGCTTTGCGGGCGTATTTTGTTAGGAACTCCTGTGTCAAAAATATGAATTGAAACGGGATAGGCTCAACATTTCAATGTTTACAAGAATTATTATCAATCTGGAAATTTGTATAAGAAAATTTAGATGTTAATATTAATAGCTACTTTAGCGAAGTGTCTTTGCCTGCGTGTTCGCGTGTATAATACACGCAATACCACCCCGAGAAAAGCTATGCGGGCACATTGGCTATTACATTATAAAGAAATGCTATTACGTAAGAAGAGATAATAGTCCATGTCTCCTGGAGAAATCTGAAAGAATTTCTTGGAAAATAGAACCAAGGTACAAAATTTTCTAGGAAAATAACGATTCTGATAAGATTTTTAGAAGAAAAAAAAATATTAATGGCCTTGACAAATAAGGATTGAGTTGCCTAAATCTTAGAAGAAGCTTTTTAACAGATGCTGTGATAATGTCCAATTAAAGTCTTTAGGATTTCTGTGCAGTGCGGAAAAAGGGGGGTTTGTTGGATTAGGGTGGGTGCATTGCATGGTGTGGGTGCTCTGATAACAGTCGATGGGTACTTGAAGGTGTTAGGTCGTGTGGCTAGAGCAGGTGAGGAGAGGTGGATAAATAAGGGAGGGTGATATGGGGTTGGTCGATAGGTGCGTTAATTGGGTACGGCCATGCGGAGGTGACCAAGGGGCCTCAGCCCTGGATGCCATAGTCAAAATAAGGGGGGGGGGCAGAAATCTACATTTTCATCCAGATTATCTGTATTAATATAAATTTTGGAAAGAAGTGGGTCCCTAAACCCAGGCTTTGACTCGGTTGCAGGTTTGCATATCAATGCCGTTGGGAGGCTTAAAGGGTGGGTGATTATGGTGGGTGGTTAGGGTGGGTGGTTATGGTGGGTGGTTAGGGTGGGTGGTTAGGGTGGATGGTTAGGGTGGGTGGTTAGGGTGGGTGGTTATAGAGGGTGGTTATGGTGGGTGATTATGGTGGGTGGTTAGGGTGGGTGGTTATGGTGGGTGGTTATGGTGGGTGGTTATGGTGGGTGGTTAGGGTGGGTGGTTATGGTGAGTGGTTATATAGAGGGTGGTTATGGTGGGTGATTATGGTGGGTGGTTAGGGTGGGTGGTTATGGTGGGTGGTTATGGTGGGTGGTTATGGTGGGTGGTTAGGGTGGGTGGTTATGCTGAGTGGTTTTTGTGGGTGGTTAGGGTGGGTGGTTAGGGTGGGTGGTTATGCTGGGTGGTTACGATGGGTGGTTATGGTGGGTGGTTATAGTGGCTGGTTAGGGTGGGTGATTAGGTTATTCAAAGTTTTTTGCCCCTCTTGCAAACAGTGGCCTAGCTAGGTTAGGTGAATCTTTTTGCCAGCCCCATCTACGACAGAAAACCCTGAATCTGGTCGCCAGGGCTAGACCCCCTCCCCCTCCGAACCCTCTACTGCTGACAAGCTTTTAAATAAAACACATTATTCTAAATCGACTTACAAAAACGGCTGTTTATAAATAAACTGATTTTGTGTTAATTTGCATGGAAACTGCTAACTGCTATTAACGCAAGTGGAAAAGTATTTATCAAAAGACAGATAGATATATAAGCACGTGTAAGAGAAATGACAAGCGTTATTCACGACTGCTGAAGACAGCTCTACTTAGGAAATAAACTCCCGACAGGTCTTATAATCAATTTCCGCAAATGGAATTAACTTGAAGGAACTCAACCGACTCAATAAATCAATATCCATGTTCATTTAACAGATTTCTACCGAGAACAGTGTTCATTCAGTAATGATCAGAATTGAAAATATAAACACACAGCGAATGTGGACTAAAGTTCTTTTCAGTCAAGCTTGACATTTTACATATGTGTGGCCTACACTTTGTGTGTGTTTACTATAAGTTACTATAAGCAAAAAATCGCCAATAAAGTGGACGCATTCAAAGGAAGTGAAATAGTTTTTTAAATATATTATATAAAAAAATGTAATGTAGGTGAATGACGTAATTTAAAGAAAGCCGCAAATGTAAATGGTTTTCAAAGTTCAAGGTCTTTGTACCCTTTTCTTGACGTCACTCTTACTTTTAAATATTAGCTAATAGTTTAATTTTGTTTCGAAATTCCCGAAATCGAAGTTCTGATTGGTAATATATTGAATTTCTGGCTACAAAATATCAGTTGCTTAGGAAAGCGTGTGTGTTTGTGGGGGTGGGGGGGGCGAGAGTTTGGTCGACCCAGGGCGGCACTTTTTTCCGTTTACATTCAGAGGCGGCATTTTCGGCACAGAATTGGTTAAACAAAGAAAACATTAAGACCATTAAATTGTACATAAAAAAGGGGCGGCTAACATCATTTTTTGAGACGTGTGGTGGCAGGGGGTCGGGCAAGCACTGGCCATGTGAGCACTCTGGTTCAGAATACAACATCCATAACACTCAACTTCAGTTTCAGAAGAGTAACAGCTGCTGAGTAATTTATTACAGGCGTGAGACAATCCTTTGGCACTAACGACACGGCACTGAATAAACCGATGCTTGCAACATCACGATTTTCCGGGAAAACACACGACCATAAATAAATGCAGGTCTGTTGCATTCTTCCCAGAAAGAGTTCTTGTTGTGACTAAGCGGTACGACTGTCAGCGGTTATGACGATACTATAGACATACATGTTAGCAAGGTTGTTCTAATCAAGTCTAAGATCAGAGTCGGAGACTGACAAAAGTTGGGAAAAGTTATGAATCCCCCCCCCCCCCCCCCCCCCCCCCCCGGGCCCCCCCCCCCCCGTCTATCAAGAAATTGCAACCATGGATGTGCCGGGTTCTGACCCGAATACCCGGAAATGCCAAATTTTAGCACACCCAGCACATTTTCGGACGCAGCAGAGAAACGGCTCGGGTCCATGTGATTAAAAAAAAAATTGTGTTGCTCTCATTTTCCAATTCTTCCACCCAATATGGGGGAGAGAGGTAAGCAGCATGTGCAAGTATTTATTTGTCTTAACAAGATGCCGACATTTGGTTACGAACATAATTATGAGGGTGATGAGATAAATATATTAAAATCATAAAACGTAAGCTTTACTTTGGTATCAGAAGAATAAAAACCTCTACCAAGCTGCGGCCGGCATGATTCATTTTTTGTTATGTTTATAAGTTTAGGACAGTGGTTCTCAACATGTGGGTCATCTCGGAGGTCACCTGACAAAAATTCAGTGTCGCTTGAGAATTTCAGAAATTTGAGGTGGGAGAGGGTTGTATGAAATGTTTATTTTTTCTGATTTTAATGTTTATTTTAAAATTAAATATTATTTACAATGATTGGACTTTTTTTAAAATTGTTACTACACTCTGACTACACTCTGACTACACTCTGACTACACTCTGACTACACTCTGACTACACTCTGACTACACTCTGACTACACTCTGACTACACTCTGACTACACTCTGACTACACTCTGACTACACTCTGACTTCACTCTGATTTCACTCTGATTATTATTATTTTTAAACGTGGTTTTATATCGTGTGGTAACAAGCCTAGGGCTGGGCTCACCACGCTGTACATCCAATTTAACAAACATAATACAAATCTGAAATAATTAGTTGACATACATTAATTAAATAAAACAAAACAAGTGTATATTATATAAAACTATTTACATCTCAAGCCATGGACGACACTCAGCGACATCATTTCTGAATACGAATTAAGGTTTTTTTTGTGTTTTTTTTTTTTAACGGTAATATTTTGCATTTATTGTATGATAAAAAAATATCAGAATGTAATAAGATTTTTTTTTAAAAATCATAACAGCTCTATCTACACTCTGTCTACACTCTGACTACACTTTGACTACACTCTGACTACACTTTGACTACACTCTGACTACACTCTGACTACACTCTGATTACACTCTGACTACACTCTGACTACACTCTGATTACACTCTGTCTACACTCTGACTACACTCTGACTACACTCTGACTACACTCTGACTACACTCTGACTACACTCTGACTTCACTCTGATTACACTCTGATTTCCCTCTGACTACACTCTGACTACACTCTGACTTCACTCTGACTACACTCTGACTACACTCTGACTACACTCTGACTTCACTCTGATTTCACTACAACTACATAAAATAATGTCTAAAACCTATGATTGATTTGGTAGATTTTAGCACGTAGCTCTGCTTCCCTCTACCCCCGCCCCCGAATAAAAATTGCAGCACCAACACCTTTTTATTTACTAAAAAAAAATGCCCCCCTCCTTTCTCATCACCTTTTTCTCAATTTCAATGTCTATTTCTGGCTGTGGGTCGCCGCCACTACTTGGCAAATTTTATAAAGGGATCTCTGCAATAAATAGGTTGAGAATCGCTGGGCTAGGACTATATTACTAAGCTATTAGTGTTTTGAAATCTCCAATCTTGATGCCTTCAACTTTGATGCCTTCTACTTTGCTGCCTTTGTGATCGCAATAGCTGCCAGGCACAAGTAGTCGAACGAAGATCGTGTCCTTAAAGCCACTCGCTTGTGTTTACACAAAAAGCAGCCATAATTTTTTTAAGGGGTGGGGTAGGCCTGGGTTTAAATTCAAGGACTCTGAATCAGAATGTGAAAAGGACCACGACAATTCTAGTTCTGAATACAAATTAAGTATTTAAAAAAAAAAAGATAACATTTTGCATTTATTGTATGATAAAAAATATCAGAATGTAATAATATTTTTTTTTCTTTTTTTGAAATCATAACAGCGCTATCTTTCTTCTTTGAGCAAACTAACAAAACAACAAACTTCAACAAACACAAACTGTCTTCAAATATCCTCTTAGGTGTCATAACCCTGGATTAAGAGTTAACATTTCTAGAGCGGGAACTAGGAGTCGAATTTCGATACATGTTTAAGAGGTTGTTTTTTTTTTTCGTTTGAAGGTGTTATTTAAATGGATTAATATCTTGCAGATAACCATCAGACAACCAACCACATTACTCATAGTTAAACAAAAACATAAATCTTAAAAGAGGCGTAGCTAGGGCTAGTACCGCCATGGGTGGGAATTTCGACCCCCCCCCCTTTCCAACTTTTTCCCTGGGAAAAAAGAACTGTAGCTGTCCGAAAATGCCACCCCTCCATATAAAGAATAAAAAAACAACCAACCACATTACTCATAGTTAAACAAAAACAAAAAACTTAAAAGAGGCGTAGCTAGGGCTAGTACCGCCATGGGTGGGAATTTCGACCCCCCCCCCCTTTCCAACTTTTTCCCTGGGAAAAAAGAACTGTAGCTGTCCGAAAATGCCACCCCTCCATATAAAGAATAAACGTACCAAATTTGAGGGGTGGGGGTGGGCGCGTGCACCCACCTTCCTTACGGTGCTGCTGAACTTAAGACTTTATTTTACAAAATTTGCCTCTTTTAAATTAATTAATTTATTCCGTATTTTCCCAAAGCCTGCCGTCGATTATAAACAGAACCTCTGACACCAGTACATTTTTTTTTCCTCCAAAAATAAGCGATTCCTGGAAAGTGAGCTTTTCCAGAAATGTAAGGCACAGGCGGAAGAGGAAAAAACAAAACAAAACAAAAAACTGGGTCAGGTAAGGGACATAACCGTGTGGAACATTTCGACGCTTGTCTTCGTCAATCAACGGTAACATTGGCACAGCCGGTACAAGACGACTCGTTGCATAATAAATTAAAAAAATTATACAACAGTTTCTTTTCCTTGGGAAACAGTATAATTCAGCCAAGAAAAAGAAGGATGTACAACTGAAGTCCCAGTCTGTTGTTTGGACTGAACATGACGAACGTCGCCGTTAGTACGTTAGACATTGATTTATTTTTTCGAATATGCTTTTAGTTTTAGTTTCAATACTGGCTAACGAAAATGCATACAAATTGTATTTTTAAAATAGCCTTACAGCCGGATTCTGCGTAGTGTTCGGGCAGTAAAATCCTTTATTTTTAATTTTCGCGCATCACAATTCATGTAGTAGGACACTGTCAAAAAGGTGCGCAAATAAATACAACAAAACGGGAGCACTAGGCTATATTGACCGTGACACTAAAGAGTAAGTAAATTCTAATGAACATCAAATTCGCGGTCATTCGATGGAGAAAATGTGATCAGAACTTTAAAAGAGAATTATTTTTTCAACAAACATTTTGATCAAGTCTGGAACCGGATTATTTATCTCCAAGGTAAAGAGTTAGTGTTTCTTCGTGTTGGCTCACCGTACTGTAGATCGGGACTACTTAAGGCCACAATTCGTCCGTTGAGACAGGTGCGCAATTTTCACACCGATAAATTTAATAGTGTTCAAGAAGAATGGGCCTACAATTTCGATCTGCCAATGGTGGATGCTTCAATTATGTTTGATCGAAAACATTTTTTTTTTTTAATATTGGAATCGGATACTTAATTAAGATTTAAAAACACGGTATCCAAGCTATGCGAAGAGGGTAGGCGTCCCCCCCCCCCCACCTTTGGCGGTTGAAATTAGTGTCCTATATGAAATAGGAAGTACATTTCTAATCCCCGTGTTCTGCACTCTAAAACATATTTCATTATCATTAAGTAATTCTTTTCCCAACCGTCACACATTTTCCCTTTAAATTTCACTTAGTTACAAGTAATAAGTTGCTCAACTTTGACTTTGAGATGGCTCTGGTATATTAGGATATTTTGGTTACCGGAAATTTGATCGAAAGAAATTTGGTCGACGGTAAATTGATCGACTGTAATTTGATCGAACGGAAATTTGGTCAAAACTTTTTTTCAGGTTTTACGTAAAAATTTTCGTCAAATTTCTTGTTGAACGCACTATACTATATAGTGAAACAAAATAATGCGTTCAAACAGAAATTTGAAGCCCTTTTTACATCACTGGTGTGAGGAACTGTGAAACGGCCCTCTTAAAAATTTTTAGGATCCATGCTCTCAAATCCTTTTATAGGCAAATTTCCCCCAAAATGAAAGAGCGATATATGTATATATATATATGTATATATATATATATATATATATATATATATATATATATATATATATATAAAAAAATAGTGTTATAAAAAAAATAAAAA
>CAXITT010000434.1:243055-260549 GCA_964033795.1 Lymnaea stagnalis
GGTTGTTACCACTCTTCCTATTGTTTCGTGTGACTTGAAAACGGACACTTGTAAGAGTACGCATTGGGCCATGATGGATTGTAGATTTTAAGCTTGAATTTTTATTTTTTTTTATTAAAAAAAAAAAAAAATATCCATCTTTGGTATCTGGTGAAGCCTCAACCCACGGATCACTGTTAATGAACTGATAAGCTTACGAACATTTAGACTTAACTCATCCTACGCATCCATTATCCATTTTAGTTTATATACAGTTATTAGATCAGTCATTTTCACTCCCACAGTGAAGCCCATTCCTCGTGTGCACCTAAAAACAGTTCTCGGAATCCAAGTAACAAAACTAATAATCCTTCCCTAATACCATATCGCTTTGTTTGTTTTCTTGGGCGCCTTGGTTAGCTCTAAAGGCCTTATTTAAGATGTAATTGTCACGTCCACGTGATCGTTAGGTGTACTTCAATTAAGAAACACAATTTATCATCCCCGTGCGAATGGGACGGCCGCCCCTGGTGGCATTTAGTCAAGATACGCCACTGATTTTCATTTTATTCCATCGCTATTGTCACTATAGAAAAGCTGAATCTGATTAAAAATAGTTTGTGTATGTGTGTGTGTGTGTGGGGGGGGGGGGTTCTGCAAGGGTCCATATATGATTTATCCGCCAGATGTGTGGTTAGTTTTTTAACAGGCCTATAAGTTATAGTATAACATGCTTTATGTATCTCTGAGTATGTATATGTGTACGCAAAACAAGATAAATTATTTGTAGACACATCTAAAGCACATTTTGATGTAGGCATGAAGATTTAAGTGCTACCCCCTTTAGCTAGTGTTTGGATGTCAAAGCTAGTACCAGCTGAAACATTCTGACTGGTGTCAACAACGATAACATTACGTAGTGTTATCATCTCGTCATGCATCTGTAGCTCCGCCCCGCCCACTCAACATTTCAATCACCATATTTTAGCGATGAATGTTGGGCTAGATTTTAAATGGATCATCAAATAAAATTAAATACATGGTAAAAGTAATCATCATAATGAAAAACAAAACAAACAGCATACATCCGCTTGATCCTTAGTTTCTTGTTAATTGTTTCCATGAAACTAAGTCATTGTGTGTTTGACTGGTTGAATCACTGATGATGGGACTGATTTAGGACTCGGGATGTCCGTGATTTGAACTCTGAAGTAAATTTTAATTGGTGGGATAATTTTCTTCCCCCCTCCAATGATACCACACTATTTATTGGCATACACAAGATATATATGCAGTGGCGGATGTAGGGGGTGCGGTCCGCCCCGGGGGTGGTTTATTCATATGGGGGGCGGCATTTTCGGTCAAATGCCGTGGGGTACACGCATATTTACATGATTTACGCGTAATTAATCATTTTTTAAATTATTTTTAAGAAAGTCGAGATTATCTAGCGCAGTGATTCTCAACCTTTCTAGTGCCGCGACCCTTTAATACAGTTTCTCGTGTCGTGGCGACCCCCAGCCACACAATTATTTTCGTTGCTACTTCATAGCTGTAATGATAAGTGTTTTCAGATGATCTTAGGCGACCCCTGGAAAAGGGTCTCTCGACCCCCAAAGGGGTCGCGACCCACAAGTTGAGAACCGCTGATCTAGCTTTTACTTTTACAATTTATCCAAAATAAAGGAATATGGGCACGGAATAATTATTTACATAAATTTGAAATTAATTTGTATTCTACAAATTATAATATCCATATTAACCTGCGTGTTAAATCAAAATTTATTTTAAATGAATTCGATTAACAAAAAATATTTTAAAAATAATTATAAAAAATGATTACTATTCAAGTAACAGTAACATGGGAAACCACTTACTATAAAAAATATAAAAAAAGGAAGGTGTTCTTTTAAAGAAAAGTTCTCCCTCCATATCTAAGTCAAGTATATATTGTTTTAACGATGGTAGCGGGGAGTGAATGCTGGTGCAGGTGTTGTCACCGAATTAGTCATCATAGCCATATATCTTTCAATACTTTGATATTGCACTCATCATCTCTTTTAAATAACTCGGATATACAATCCTTTCCAGTGGCATAACAATGGTTAGTGCCGCCGGTGATTGACTTCAATTTCTTAAAAAAATTATTCCATGAACTAGTTAAATTAAGCAATGAAATGGATTAAACTGCACAATTAATTAATGAACCTGCACCACCAATTTCTAGAAAAATTATGATCATATTTTACACTTGAGTCATTCAGATATATTTATTAATTCATTAGGCATTAGCGTAAACCAAGTCCACCACATGATAAAACTTAATAATATTAATACTTAATCAATCTGATCTTTTTAAAATACATTTTAAAGAGAATTTCATCTTTTGCTTTGAAGAAAACCTGTGCAGAAAATATAGACCAGTAAATGAGTACTCAGTATGAACATTATAGTACATAGAAATGAAAACTATTATAATTTAAAGGCAGAGAACAAACTTTGAATTTTGGACCAAGGAAGAACAAAAAGGCGAAAGGAAAAAAACATGCGGGGGATTTCCAATGTTCTGATGGAGCATTTCTCAGAATACAAAAACATTTGTTTACAGGCGAGTCGGACTGTATAGTTGTATAGCATTTTTAGATCCTTTTGCACTAGACAGAATGTGCAGTGTTACAGATAAAGTTTCGCAACTGTGGACAGTAAAGCCAAGGTGGTATTTTTATCTGAAAGAACGAAAGAATTTATGATCAGATAATTTTATTAGCACTTCTAAATTATCAGTGATTTATTACAAATTACAGTCATTGTCAGGTTAGTTTAAATTTACAGTATTTACATTTAGTAAATGATTTACATATTTCGGGTAGGCCTACCCGCCCCAATAATTTCAATATAAATAACTAAGTGGCTAAACTAAGTTACTAAGTAAGTTTAAGTACAATTAAAATTCATTAAAGTCAAAAGAAAAGTGCATTTGGACATAACTTACATTTACATCATCAGTGTTTTAAAATTTAAAAGTTAGTTAAACTTTAACTTAAGTTAGATTGAGTCACATTGGGCTGGCCTTAGCCTTGGGCAGTATTTGCTATCATTCCGATTCCTACTTACTTACTGTAACTTAGTTATATTTGATAGTAATGATAGATAGTATAAATAAAAGTCTTAAAAGTAGAGTGTAAATTTCAATATTATAGTTCTGGAGGCGGAGTTATAAATTAATATTATACTGATAATATTACATTAATTATAAGTAGGCATAGGCTGCCATAGGCCCATTTAAATTTAATAAATAAAAGGGCCTACTGAAAAGTAAAAAAAGACAACAAGGCATCTACTATTTTTTGAAAAATTAGTTTTCTTTTATAATTTATACTAATACTTTTATACTTTACACAATTGGTAATTAAATCTGCTAGTTGTCAATAGTAGGCCTACTGTCAAATACTAACTGTAATTAAACATTTGATTTCTGTAGCAAGATAACAGTAAAGCAGCAGCCAGCATCTGTTCTAGTACTAGTAAAATTATTGAAATTGTAAATCAAAGTCACATTATCATTCTCATTCAGTATGTCATGTCATCAGTCATGTCAATCCTGTCTTAAAAAATATACATTTTGTTTAATTAATCAGTTCAGAGGGCCTAAGCCTAAGGCCTCAGCCTTAGCACTTACGCTTCTACTACTAAGCATAATAATATAATTTAAATAATTATTATCTAAGTTAACTGACACATAAAATATTTGTTATTTCAAAGATAAATTAGAAGACCTGCAATTTATTATGTCATCATAATTTAAACTGGCATAAATTATTGTTGCTATTTAATGTTTAATTTCCTATTTTTTTAGCCTATGGAAGCTTATTGATGTTTTTAAAATAACATAATATTACATATTTTAATATTTTAATTAAGTCAGTGCAAAGTTTTAAGCGTTAGTTTCTCTGTTATTGTGCAGTGGTAGCATATTGAACAACTTACTCATGTATATAGTTTCTCTGTTAATGTGTAACTGTAGCATTTTGAACAAATCACTCATGTATACCTGAATGTGTAACTGTAGCATATTGAACAACTTACTCATGTGTGCCTGCAAGATATTTGCAAGTTTCTGTGGTGGAGGGGGCATTCTTTAATGCATAACTTTAGGACTTACACTTACAGTTTTTATGTAAAAAGGAAATACAAAACTATAATTTGTTGCCCCACATTTAACAGATACTAGTGTCAGTTTCTTATAAGTCCTAGTATTTTTAAATTGATTTTTAGATGTGTTGATATCATTTTTTTTCTGAGGATGACACCCAAGGGTGAAAAATGCTGCCTGGACTGCCAGAAGGGTCTTTGAGATTTGGCCCATATAGGTGGCTTCTGCATTACAATAGCATTTGCCTATTAAATCTTTGTTTTAAAGATTTTTGTCTTGGGCTGCTTTGACTCTCCCACCCACAACTGGTGACACCCCCCTGGCCTATGTTGCGGTCTCCAATTAACTGATTTACACATCTCCCTAAAAATATTCTTCACTTCTCTCTTTCTTTTCACTTAATAACATAATATTTAATATTTAAGCTATTAAAAGCTTTTATTAAACAATTTTATTCTCAGATAATAGTCAAAGTTAAAATAATGCAGTTTTTATATTTTCTTCAGGTTTGACTGCAAGGATACAACTTGTGGTATGGCATAAAGCTTGTACTACCTGCTATAGTTCTGGACCTACTGAACAAAAATAATGGCACAGTTTGCAATGGATAGGACAGAAACAGAATCAAATTCCAAAGAGTGCATAACTGTCATCTTTGTCAACAAAGACATTGATCCATTAACTTTATGTACGTCTTCCACTGAACATCAGAATTCTGCATTGACCTGTCAATTCGTGATACAGCAATGCATACACCATTGTCAACAAATAGTGTGTGCAAAAGGCTCAGACCATGATGGACTTAAATTCCTTCCTGTGTTTGGTTTGGTTGTGCTACCAGAGGAAAAATTGTGGCTTCCGGGTAACTACAAATTTGAACGGTCTTCAGATAAAAAGAGGTGCTATAAATTCAAAGTCAGATTCCGGCCCCCAGTAGACTTTCAATGTAAAGATGATTCAAATAATTTCATGTGGGATTATATGTTTCTGCAAATTTATGAAGATTTTCTTTTAGGTGACCTTGGGGGTAGTGAAAAGTTGAATGAAAAAAATATTTTTCAGTTGATTTCATGGGCCCTGCTGATGCCCAAAAACTTGCCGTTCAACAGTGCGCTAGTTGTGGATGAGGAATATAAAGAGCGCCAAGTCAGATTTTGGAATTTTCGTTCAACTTTTTCTAAATCAATCAGAACCAGATTGATCTCCACTTGTTGTATTGACCATTATTGGATTATCTATACCCTCAAAGAAAGCTTGAAGAATCTGAAAGGAGCAAAGCATACACTGGGATATTATAAACAGAAATTTTATCAGTTGCTGGTGGAGGCAGAGCCAAGCTATTGTTCTGAGCACTATGAAGTACCCCTGGGTGGTGTGGAAAATTCAGATAAAGTAACTGTAACAGTGAATTACTTTGGGGAAAATCACCAGCCAGCTATTTGTTATGGAGAAGTAAGTAAGGAATAGAACCAAAAAAAAAAGTGTTGCTCATTTGTAGCGGAAAACAATAAAATTAATCTTTATAACAAAATAATTTTTTAAAAACCTGGAAAGATTTCAAAGTATATCAATGTATACTGCATGGGGATACCTTTTTTTCCACAAAGTAAAAAAAAAAAAATGGAAAGAGATATACTCAGTGATGTCTCCCAAAGGGATTCACACTTCTAAAAAATTCTTGTTTAACTATTATTACTTAATGCTTTGATAGTTAGCATAATCAGAAAGATACTCGTGAAGCATCCTGAAGACATTTAGTTGAAATAGTTTCTGTATTTGAAGGATTTAAAGATTTATTTTTTTTTTGTTCAAAAGTAGCTTTTTTTTCCCAAGTTCAATGTTGTCCTCGTTATGTACATATTTTGCTATATTTTAATTTGAAGCTTTGATCCACATATGAACATTAAATTCTTTCTTTATCCTTTTGATTAATGCAGGAACTGCAATGCGTTTTAACAGAAATAGTTGTTCTCAAATTGGCCCGGCCAAAGAACTTCAATGCCAAAGTTTGGGAGGTTACCATTGAATTAAAAAATGATGAAAATCAAAGGGTGAGTACTAACAAGATTAAAATATTTACAGGAGCTAATCATGCTAAAATGGACAAAGCAACAAAAAATAAATTATTATGTCTATCCTTTATTAATTCAAATATAATTTAATAATATTAAAGCAAGCAAATTTATTTAAACTATCAATCATATAGATATCTACTGTATGTTATATTGAATTGCTTTTATTACTCGGTGTGACTAATCATTATCTGTCTAACACAATCTCATCTTTTGTCAGTCAAAAAATTTTTTTATTTTATATTTATTAAAAACAAAACAATTGAATAAAACTGGTGGGAGAATTTCATCACACCTCATTGTGGTAGAGTGAAAACAACATCACACCCCATTGTGGTAGAGTGAAAACAACATCACACCTCGTTGTGGTAGAGTGAAAACAACACCACGAAACAATCAACATAAGAGATTAAAAGTAAAAAAAAAAAAAAATAGATTTTTCACATGCTGTAAAATTGTACAATTTTATTGCAAGAACTTTTCAAGCAACACTGAGCTCTTTATTCAAACATTGCTTGATTTGCAAATGCAAAAAGTTTAATAGAAAGGATTTCTGTTATCAGTGAAAGTCAAGCCTAGCAATCAGCCAGATACCTGGCTTGTGTGGCATGTTAACTCTTTACACACTTGGAACTGCTGTTATCTATGTTAACGTCATCTATCTGCACATTTCCCTCTCTCCAAAGTCATTTTAGCTAGGCCTGATTTCAATAGGTTTTAAAGAGCAAATAGGTTTTAGCCACCTGTTATCGCAAACCTCACAAACAAACTTGTTTAATCTGAAAAAAAATTATCACCTTGTCTTATATTGGTATCCTTCACAAACTAACAAAAAATTTCTACTTGACGTTCATTTTTGTTTAAAAATGAGATGTAGACTCTGCAAAAAATCACTATTTATATTAAACATGAGATGTAGACTCTGCAAAAAATCACTATTTATTTTAAACATGAGATGTAGACTCTGCAAAAAATCACTATTAACTTATATTGATGAATTTCTTCTAGAAACTTCAGTTCACTGAAGAAGTTGCCGCTAAGAGTTTCCTCTCCATGGTGCAAGGTTTTTTCTCTCTCTATGTACGTCATGATGTTTGCCTGAACAAAGATATTCAAACCTTTGAAGCTCAGACCAGCAGTGAGCTATGGAGTTTTGGTCCCTTGAGGTATTAATGAGATTTAAAAATTTTCTTGTTCCTTTAGAGAAGTTGTGGATTTAGCATTTCTTACCTAAGATCAACAACATTTTTTTCTATGTTAAAATTTTGTATTCACAGGGATGAAACTGCTGTGAAGTATCTGAAAGAACCCCTTAGTCCCGGGGAATCAAAGCATAAGCGATATCTTGTGCATGAAAGTTTGGTGGACTATGGCTGCTACGTTGTGGTGGCAGGCACAAACAGGTCTGTCGAAGTCTTCTCAGTTCAAAGATTCCTGCTAACAATATCTAGGGACAGAAGCTTCAACTTGTCGAGGGAGAATCATGAGGATGTACAGACATTTCGTAGTTCTAAAGATCTGAGAAGTTACTTGAAAAATGAGTTTGGAATGCAGGAGCACCCTAGATATTGTAAGTAACTTCAAATGTCTCCTCTCTCTTTGTGATGCTCTTACTTTTCATCTGAAATAAAGGCATACTGTTGATCTCTCTTAAAATATTGCTGTGTTTGTGAAAATAATAATTTAAAAAAATTAAGGCAAGTGGTCTTTGTGAAAATGCTTTCAAGACACACACTAATTTAAAATAGATAGACTGACTTAAATGAACTTTACCACAATGACCCTGGGTTGAATAATTT
Source organism: Lymnaea stagnalis (assembly GCA_964033795.1). Classification (NCBI taxonomy): domain Eukaryota; kingdom Metazoa; phylum Mollusca; class Gastropoda; family Lymnaeidae; genus Lymnaea; species Lymnaea stagnalis. The sequence goes on from CAXITT010000434.1 coordinate 251,059, forward strand.
ATTATCCAAATAACCTATTTCAATCACAAATTGTAATGTGTTCACATGTTGCTTCATTTCATTATCTGGGTTATTGAAAGGACATGTGTGTGGTGCTTCTTCTTTTATTAATATTAGCTTCAGCATTGTTATTATAAAATATACTAATGGCCAGTTTGAAAAGATGTGTATAGCCTAAATTGTTACCATGTGAATAAATAAATAAATGCAAGAAATAAACAAATGCAAGAAATAAATAAATGCAATAAATGTGGCACGTTATATTTCAGTTTGTCACTAAATTCATCACGTTTTCAGAGCTAATTGTTAAACTTTCATAAATATATTGACTTTCTCATCTAAAAATGATTTACAATTTTCTCCCCTGAAGATCAAACTGTTTCTGAGATTGAAAGTGTTTTCAAAATCAGCAATGCCCAGCCGTATCATCACGAGGACAGGGATGACTCGTCCTTACCTGGAGAGCCTGTGATTTACCTGCGTGAGGATCTGGAGAAGAGGAAGGTCATCCGAGGCAAGTGCAGTGGGGCATTATCTGTTGTGTAGTGCTTCACATAACTATTGTTGAAAAAAAAAAAATGTGAACAAAGATAAACTTTTTGATTGACAACTTCTGTAAGAGAGAAAGCATTAGATCAGCCCTGACAACTGCCTGAGATTGATCAGCATCTTGTATCAGAGGAGACTCCAGGCAGAAAATTTTGAGGAAAGGCATCATGTAGAATAACAGAGGCATAGGGAATAAGACAACGATCACACTTTTTAAGATGCATCTATAGATCAGTAAAATAACTCTTTATATACATATTTATACATTAAATGTACAAGTATATATTTATATTTTCAAAGTAACTTGGGCAGACACTTGATGCCCCCCTTCCACCTTTTTTTTAATTATTGTCATGTTTTAGACATCTTTTAAAGATCTAATCCCCCCCCCAATTTGCCTAGATATGATGTAAGTAGTAGTTCCAGAACTAATGTACAATATAAATATAAAATTGAAAAGATATTTTCAAAGAAACTTGGGCAGACACTTGTTGCCCCCCTTCCCCCTTTTTTTTAATTTTTGTCATTTTTTAGACATCTTTTAAAGATCTAATCCCCCCCCCCCCAATTTGCATAGATATGATGTAAGTAGTAGTTCCAGAACTAATGTACAATATAAATATAAAATTGAAAAGATTTTGTAATCATTGATTGTCAAGCACTGGTTGGGTAAAGGCTCGGAAATATAATTTGAAAGTAAAAAATTTTAAACTAGAATTATGTTTTTTTAGACAATGATTCCACGTACTTAATTAAATTTACCTGCTTATTGTGTCCACTTCAGATAAAAATCCTCAGGTTTTGAAGTTTGAGGTTTCCCTGAAAGGAAAGAAGATGATGTTAGTTGAACTGCAGTCTGATGACGGGAAAATAGCCGAGGTTTGTTGTTTTATTGCTAGGGATGAGGTAGCCTAATATGATAACCGGGGCATGTTATGACACTGAAGGAATATTAGGATAACTAGGGCTATTTGAAGCTTTTAGAGTTATAATTTTTTGCTCCATAATTTTGACATTTCAGGGAAATATTATTTTTTTAACCATCATATCAATTGGTGTGGATTCCTCACCAGGTGCTGTGAAAAGTGTTGCCCTTATCTCCATTAATATTAGTCATTGACAGTCTTGTCTCAGGATTAGGAAAGGCTGTGAATACTCTAGGGCAGTGTTCCCCAAACTTTTATGTTCGGCGGACTGGTGGACAAGTTTTGAAATTGCACCAGGGATAGGGCCCAGATTTATTTATTGTGTTTTCTTTTTATTTCACCATAAAAATTCATGTTCTGCGGACTGACAATGTAAAGCTCCCTTACTGGTGCTTGCCTGGGGACCATCATTTGTGGAACACTGCTCGATGGTTTGATAGGAAATTGCCCATTCAACTGTAAACTATAATTTAAGCATTATAATTCATCAAATATATTAAAATATGCTGATAAAAATAGTTAAAAATATGTTTCTGGCACTTACTTGTTTTAATCTAAAAAAAAATGCATGCATTATTTTGTAAGATACATGTAAAGAAATCAAAGTAACATCATTTATAAGCTTTTCCCCCTTCTACTTAACCAAATAAATTAAAAAATTACTCTACTATTAAATCACTTCTCTCTTTTGAGACTTTTGAAACAAGAGTTCAAATTCAACAAGATCAAATAAATCAATAGATACATGTACAACAGTTCCAAAAATTAGAACTATAATACTTGTATTAATGTCCGAAAAATATCTGGGATTTGTTTTGAAATCCTTTTTTAAAAAAAAATATGTTTGCTCATGTCCATTTTTTTGTGTGGATGAAAAGCATAAAGTTATAAAGCACAAAAATGTAAAGGATAAAATTTTACTGACTGTAAGTTATGCATAGAATTTGCGAAGTCTTAGAATTTTTTATTTTTTTTTTAAATTTATGTATGTCTATTTTTAAGTTCATGATTATGTTTGTTAAATTTTATGTACAGCATGATGAGCCCAGCCCTAGGCTGGAGTACCGAGCCTTATAAAACCACCGATAATAATAATAATAAATATTGAAAAGTTTTTTTTTAAAAAATAGACCCATGTTTGTTGGAGCAAACATTACTAATTGGTTTTTCTTTTTAAAAGAATTACCCCATAAGATTTTAAGTTTCCAAGAGAATTAAAATATTAAAAATATATTTGGGCTGATGGTTAAAAAAAAATTCAGGTAAGTCATTACATGAAATCTTAGCCCAGAAAAAAAAAAAGTTTTTGTAAGCAACAGTTATTTAATTTTATGTTTGAGGACAATGATTACAATGCTATAAATTGCACATGGGGATCGCATGTAAAATCTAATTAGTTATATATGACAAACAATTACAATTTGCTCTGACATAATCCATATTAGGTCATGATAACTGCTGAAGATAAAATGTACTGACAACACTTTTTCTAATAAAATTTTGTCTTTTTTCACCTTTTTAAGGTCCCACAATACATTACTTGGAGTTTCCATCTTATAAAAATATAACAAAATTACTTCAAATATTGCTTTAAAAAAAAATACTCATACTCTGAAATAAATTCAGCACATGGACCATTAAATAGTGCTTATCATCACTGCAGGTTCAATCCTTGCATTGCTGATGTTGACATTTGACCTTTGCACCTATTATCCCAGGGGTTCAGAGAAGGCATACAAGACCTGATCAAGCTGCACAAGAAGAAGCCTGACAACTTCCTCAAGTTTTATGGGATGGTCTGGGAGAGGAAAATGTGTGTCCTAATGGAGTATACAAAACATTTTGACCTACTAACCTACATTTGTGAAAACCCTCAGACTGTGCGGCAGAAGATGAAAATCATACACCAGATCTTAAAGATTCTTTCAGTTATGGTAAGATTCTTTCAGTTATGGTAAGATTCTTTCAGTTATGGTAAGATTCTTTCAGTTATGATAAGATTCTTTCAGTTATGGCAAGATTCTTTCAGTTATGGTAAATATCTTTAAATCACACCCAGTTTTTTTCATCAGTGATAATCTTCATCTTTTAATGATGAACTTGAAAGCTCCTTACCTTCAAAGTAAGCAGTTCCATACATATATATATTAAAATGAATGGGTAAATTTAAATGCCTCAAATTTATATTAGCTTTTTTCTGTTTATTTTGGATACTTAACTTAACTTTATAAACTTGAATTTACACAAAACGAGCTTTAGCAGGGTGGAAAAAATATCTCCCAAATTTGACGTCATGAGGGGTTAGTTTTCTGTGTCATAAATAATCGACAAATGAAAGACATCACAGCTTCAACCGTTTACACAAATTGTTTGGTTTAGTCTGAGTTGAGAGAGTTTTCCTAATGCTTCAACATTAAGCTGCAGTTGCTAGGACAAAAATCCTGGGACTGCATGTTCATTATTGCCCAAATATTCTTATTTAATTTTAGTCAGGCACAGTGTTTCCCGGACATAATCACCCATCATAAAAATTGTGTATTAAAAAAGAAAATGTACAGCCTGAAAAATGACATTTAATTAAATTGAATTTTAAAAATTACTTAAATTTCATTCAGGAAGAGCACAATTTATATCATGGAAACATAAGGTTAAGAAGATTCATGGTCTTTATGGAGGATGGCTCCACCACACCCCAGGTCAAACTTGGATATTCCGGGATCACATCTTATCTCAATAGTAAATCTAAAGATGATTTGGATAACTTAGAGAGGTAAATACTTTGAGATCAGGTGTGAGATTGTCAGAAAATGAGATATTCAACATATACCAGGTGATCTTGACTTGAAATGACAAAACATACTTTGTAAAATTAGGAAGGGTCCCCCAAATCACAAATTTATATGTTGTAAATAACTATTTAAACATAATTATGTATCATTTTATATGTAATATAATTCTAAAATCATTTTGTAAACATATTGAATAAAGCTACTTAACTTTGCTAGACAACATAAATTATATCAAGCGTTGGATTTTGGGTTTACTTGTTCTGTTCATTGGGACTGGTGGAATTTTCATTAGCAAATCAATTCATAAAAAAAAAAAGAAGAAAATCCACTTACATTTTAAAATAAATAAAAATATTGTTCATTTTATTAAATAAAATGTAAATGTAACGATAGAATAACTTTTGATTAAATGTTAAAACTGTTACTATTAAAGAGCATAAGAATTAAGTGTTAACATTTTAGCAGAATATTAAGCTACTGTTTTAGGTTAATCAGGAAATACCCAAACATGTGAGGCCGGTACAAGCTGTTATCCCATTAATTTTCTTTATTGATTATTTCTTCTTAAGACTTCCATGGCTGTCCCCGGAAAGAAGACACAATCTTAAGAAAGTCACATACGAGTCTGAATGTTATTCCGTTGGTACAGCTCTGTGTGAACTTATTTACAGAAGCGACCAATTCCATATGGATTTGAAACTGGGTAACCTTGAAATGGTAAACATATTTTATGTTTGTACAACCAAAAAGTTTCTCAGATAGGTCTAGTCATTGTGCACCTTTAAAAATACTTGACACCATTTCTACAAGTCATTGCTTGTCTATGAAAAAGATCAATAAGTCCTAGTGCTTTGGTGTGGGTTGGTCCTTTCAATCTGGAGTTCACAGGTGGTATGCTTGTCTGGGGCCATATTCATCCTTTGTTGGCCAGTATATTTTCCGTAAAACTTTTCTCTCCCGTGTTTTACATTCTTTCCATGCCAATATATCTACAATTTGACTAGCTGCGTTTGTGCCAATCGATGATGTATGGTTCAAATAATTTCTGAACAATAAATCTTCCTGTTGCATTCCTGGGAGAAGTTAAGGTGTATTTGCATTTTTTTTCTTCTAATAATTGCGACTTTTTTTTTCCATTTGTGTTGAAACTGTTGTAAACAAAGCAATGGTCACGCCTAATTCAAACACTTCAATTGTTGCTAGACCATGTAGGATGCACAGGAAGGCCTTTGTGTTAAGGAGTGCTTTACTATAGTACAACACAGAAATAAATTTGTACCACAGTAAAATATTCTGTAAATAATGTGTTGTACATTTTTATACATATATTTATAATATTTCAGTTAACATTATATTTCGATTATTTCACTTAAAATTATATTTAGATTATTTCAGTTTACATTATATTTAGATTATTTCCCACAACATTATATTTAAAGAATGGGACATTTATTTATTATACAGTGAATCCTGAGTTGATCACTTTGCTGCTAACACAATGTTCTCATTCAGTCAGTTTCCATTTATAATAATTTGTTTTCAACTTTAAGAAAAGAGTCTTATTATTATTATTACAGCAGCTGGTAGCAGGCCTATTTATTCTGATTTCTGAATAGTATGTCTTTGTGGATTTAAACTTCTTCTGTAGCAAGCTCAGTTCTGGTTTTCTTCTTCTTCTTTTTTTGTTTGTTATTGTGTTTGCTGATGAAGGCTTTCAGCCGAAACTTTCTTTAGATTGTCGTGTCTTCATTCAAGATGTGGCATATGATGCTTATTTTATTTCAGTTGGTAAAGTATTTCGAGGTGAACACATTCTTACCCAAGCCTGACAACATCAAGGCACCCAGAAGCCACAGGCATGACAGCTCTGACAGCCTGGAATGTAAGAGCAAAGCTGTGCTGGAGGAGGTTTGGGACAACATCATTATGAGGTGCTGGGCTCCTGAGATGATGGAGCGGCCGTCCACACGAGAGCTGTGTAAAATTTTCTCTGGTCAGTCCCCAATAGGGAGCTCTTAAATCTTCACTTTAATGTTAATGAAGGGCATCTGGTTGCCAGTCACCACATAATTTGAAATAGGGGGAGACTTTGTGGATTCTTTACGTATAGTTTTTTTTATAATCCTTGAAAAAAAATGTACCTTCTGTCACAGTCCTTATTTGATTGGATTCTTTCATTGAATTCTTTTATATGTTCATACGTCGTAATCACACTGAATTGAATACAAGTCACTTTTCCATTAGCAATGTAAACTTTAATCCAGTATCATATTTAACATGTATACAATGGATCAAACACTTGTATAATGCAGCTCACTCTTAGGCTGTACTGTACAATGAATCAAATACATATAATGCAGCTCACTCTTAGGCTGCACTGTACAATGGATCAAACACATGTATAATGCAGCTCACTCTTAGGCTCTACTGTACAATGGATCAAACACATGTATAACCAGCTGGCTATAAGTAGGAAAATAACTCTCACCCTTTCACTACAAAGTTCTCTCATTGACTGCTCAAAGAAAAGGCAGTCTAGACACTACCCATTGTTACAATAAAATATGTCACCAACTTAATGGCGGGGTGAGGTCGTGCATTAACTAAACTAACTTTCAAAGCACACATCGCACAATAAAACACAATATTCGGTGCTCAACAATTGCTAGTGAATACCCATGCCCACACATTCAAACCGTAGGGCTGTTTCTAGCATTGCTTATTATCTACATAAGACCCAAGCAGGTTGTGACATAATATTGGCAGCTTCCCATTCAGTTAGTTTAAAACAAAAGTGGAAATATTTTTAAAAAGCGAACAGGAAAAATAGAAGCCTATGTCAGCGAGTGAAGATGAACACCGTAGAAATTAAGAGTGTGCCCTAGATGGTCACCAGAAAAGAAATGTTAGATACAGAGGTGCCGAAATTTTGACTTTAAAAAACAAAAAAACAAGTGTGAAATAATTGTTGAAATTCCATTTCAGAAATAAACATCAAGGCAGAAGAGATAGACAAAGAGACAGCGACAGAGGAGCTGAAACAAATGGTTTATGATGTGGGTCTGAAGGAAGAAATACCCAAAACAGGTGAGCATGAAAAAAAAAAATGCATTTGATTTCTGTAATAGTTTTAAAATTATATGTTTATAATTTACTTCTTAATTTCATCACTGTGCTTCAATGAACTGTTCAGTTAAAACTTATATCTCTTCGATAAGAGGAAGGATAGGGAACATAAAACAATATCCTGAGCTCCGTGTGCTTTCTGTAGATTTATACAATTGAAAATTGACTTGATTGAACATTGACTTATTTCAAATGTTACACAATGGAAAATGATGACCCTAATGACGATTTAAACTTTTGAGTGTATACACATTTAGGCATTTTGAGCAATTAAACATTTGCACAATCAAGTATTACACAAATGAACATTTCACAATAAAAATTTTACAATTAAACATTTCACAATAAAACATTTCACAATAAAACATTTCACAATTGAACAATACACAATTAAACATTTCGCGATTGAACAATACACAATTAAACATTTCACAATTGAACAATACACAATTAAACATTACGTGATTGGACATTGCAGAATAAACGTTTTGCACAATTAAATCTACATAATCAAATATTTACACAATTGGACATTTCAAAATTAAGCGTTGCACAACTGACCATCGCACAATCAAAAATTAAACAGTTAAATACTTATTTAATTGAATTTACAAAATCAAATATTTACACAATGGAACATTACACAATTAAACATTTACACAATTGAACGGGCAAAGAATGGACCGTTAGGGGGAAATGTACAACAAGACTATATTTTTAAACAGAATGATGTGCTTCTTTTAGCTAACCAAAGTTAATTTTTTGCACAGGAAATGCCCCACCCACCAAGCAAGATCTAGAGGACATTTTGATGAAAAACTCAGGGGATAAGTTTCTGGCAGACAGTTGTGTAGAGCTGATGAAAAATAAACCACTTGGAAGGGTCAGTGACTGCTGAATGTTTGTATGTTTTGTAGCTGCTCTTTAAACAGGGCAGTTATGTTTTTTATATCAAAGAGCAATATCATAATTTGAAATTGGACTGCATGCATTGGGTCCCCTCCAACTACGGTATGCCGGATAGGGAAGCAGACCTGTTTACTCTTACAATTTTGGCGTACAATGTATGATTTAGAGGTGTATAATTATATGTACTGTATGTTTATTTTTTACTATTAAGTTGTATTGAACGATTTTGGGATGATATTGTACAATTTTAAGAGTTTGAGGGTAAACAGGTCTGGGGAAGGGTGGCAAAGACAATGTTTAGGGCACCTTTTCTAGCCCCTTCCTCTTGACAGAGGGCTGCTCAGTCACTCAGGGGCATTGGGATACCATTACTGCTCCTTTTAAGTGATGAATGACCCTATGACCTGAGCCACCTATGTGCAGGTTTGCGACTACGACGGCCAGTATACCCACACCTGCCGCTTCGTCGCTTACCCATCACCACAGGACTTTGTAGATGTTTAAAAAAATCTGGGATGTATGGATGTTTACAATGACTTGGGCTATAGCTTGGATTTCTGTGAGGAAGAGTTGCGCAAATCATCAATCTCACTCTCTCGCCCAAAGGCCATCTGACTTCAGCAGCAAGACATGGTCGAGATGGCTAGGGATGGGATTGGGTGCACTGAATGACCGTGGAATTCTGCGTGTTATTTCCATGCTTTGATTGATTTACATCATGTTGCCATCTACGCTTTTTGGCCCATTGACCAACAGAATTTACTGCAGTAAACAGAATTCACTGCAGTAAACAGAATTCACTGCAGTAAACAGAATTCACTGCAGTAAACAGAATTCACTGGAGTAAACAGAATTCACTGCAGTAAACAGAATTCACTGCAGTAAACAGAATTCACTGCAGTAAACAGAATTCACTGCAGTAAACAGAATTCACTGCAGTAAACAGAATTCACTGCAGTAAACATAATTCACTGCAGTAAACATAATTCACTACAGTAAACATAATTCACTGCAGTAAACATAATTCACTGCAGTAAACATAATTCACTGCAGTAAACATAATTCACTGCAGTAAACAGAATTCACTGCAGTAAACAGAATTCACTGCAGTAAACAGAATTCACTGCAGTAAACAGAATTCACTGCAGTAAACAGAATTCACTGCAGTAAACATAATTCACTGCAGTAAACA
>CAXITT010000434.1:261380-280211 GCA_964033795.1 Lymnaea stagnalis
TACATTCTCTTCCCCTTTGAGGGTTCCATACCAGTTGTTGTTGGGTCTTATACATTCTCTTTACCTTTGAGGGTTCCATACCAGTTGTTGTTGGGTCTTATACATTCTCTTCCCCTTTGAGGGTTCCATACCAGTTGTTGTTGGGTCTTATACATTCTCTTCCCCTTTGAGGGTTCCATACCAGTTGTTGTTGGGTCTTATACATTCTCTTTACCTTTGAGGGTTCCATACCAGTTGTTGTTGGGTCTTATACATTCTCTTCCCCTTTGAGGGTTCCATACCAGTTATTGTTGGGTCTTATACATTCTCTTCACCTTTGAGGGTTCCATACCTGTTATTGTTGGGTCTTATACATTCTCTTCCCCTTTGAGGGTTCCATACCTGTTATTGTTGGGTCTTATACATTCTCTTCCCCTTTGAGGGTTCCATACCAGTTATTGTTGGGTCTTATACATTCTCTTCACCTTTGAGGGTTCCATACCAGTTGTTGTTGGGTCTTATACATTCTCTTTACCTTTGAGGGTTCCATACCAGTTGTCGTTGGGTCTTATACATTCTCTTCCCCTTTGAGGGTTCCATACCAGTTGTTGTTGGGTCTTATACATTCTCTTTACCTTTGAGGGTTCCATACCAGTTGTTGTTGGGTCTTATACATTCTCTTTACCTTTGAGGGTTCCATACCAGTTGTCGTTGGGTCTTATACATTCTCTTCCCCTTTGAGGGTTCCATACCAGTTGTCGTTGGGTCTTATACATTCTCTTTACCTTTGAGGGTTCCATACCAGTTGTTGTTGGGTCTTATACATTCTCTTCACCTTTGAGGGTTCCATACCTGTTATTGTTGGGTCTTGTACATTCTCTTCCCCTTTGAGGGTTCCATACCAGTTGTTGTTGGGTCTTATACATTCTCTTTACCTTTGAGGGTTCCATACCAGTTGTTGTTGGGTCTTATACATTCTCTTCCCCTTTGAGGGTTCCATACCTGTTATTGTTGGGTCTTATACATTCTCTTCCCCTTTGAGGGTTCCATACCAGTTATTGTTGGGTCTTATACATTCTCTTCACCTTTGAGGGTTCCATACCTGTTATTGTTGGGTCTTGTACATTCTCTTCCCCTTTGAGGGTTCCATACCTGTTATTGTTGGGTCTTTTACATTCTCTTCCCCTTTGAGGGTTCCATACCTGTTATTGTTGGGTCTTATACATTCTCTTCACCTTTGAGGGTTCCATACCTGTTATTGTTGGGTCTTATACATTCTCTTCACCTTTGAGGGTTCCATACCTGTTATTGTTGGGTCTTATACATTCTCTTCACCTTTGAGAGTTCCATACCAGTTATTGTTGGGTCTTATACATTCTCTTCACCTTTGAGGGTTCCATACCAGTTATCGTTGGGTCTTACACATTCTCTTCACCTTTGAGGGTTCCATACCAGTTGTTTTTTTTAAAATATATTTTAATGCCCACAATCAATTTATTCATCATTTCGGCTCCTGGTTTGGATTCAGAGTTTCCTTCTCTTAGATGATTTGCCGTCCAAGGCTAATGAGTCCCATCCACCCGGGAGGCTTAGGATGTTGGCTCTGGTGGGGACTGAACTCCAGACTGAGTCAGTTTAGTCTGCTCAGCCTTGTTATATTTGGCATTGTTTTTTTGTTATTGTTAAGTTATTCGTTTATGCTTAAGTTTGAGCAGAAAGTGTATTTTTATTGCTCTCTTTAAGTTAAGTTTTGGTTTTGGTCCCTCCTCAATAAATCAGTTCTCTTCTTGTTTGAGTTTTATGATGAGATGCCAATCATTCATTATAGTACATCGATCACAGCTGAAGGCTAAGTTGTCAGTGTCATTGACTTCAATGATGGTCACTTTTCTTGATGATTGATTGTGAGGGTGATTTTCTTGATCTCAAAGGCTTTCATTATATACCATTATCTTTGGGCAAGACAACCACTGGGCTGTCAGGTAGTAACTTGGTTTTTATAAAGGGTTTCAGCTGTGAGTTTTAGTTAAATTTCATTAAAATATAACAGGTAGTTATCATACTCATTTGTTTAGGTGGCATTTGTATACTTATAATCTTCAATACTTTGAAGGGTTTCTTTGGAGTAGTCTGGGAAGGCCGCATCCGTCCACCAAACCGAAACCTCAATCATAAAGGAAGGACGGATGAGTGGAGAAAGGTTGCCATCAAGAGATTTGTGGTGAAGGAACAGAAGGACGCCAGGGCCAGGAGAGCAGAGATGACGCTCAGAGAGAGCAATTTGACTAAAGAAGTCGTCATCGCCTGTTCTCTGAACCATCCAAACATCGTCAAAGTGTTGCACTTTGCATTTGATAACAAAGGTATTGATTTTTATTTTAAAAGACATTATGAGTACCGGTATTACAAAATGCCCCCCCCCCCAAAAAAAAAAATGCAAATACAAATGATAATGGTATTTGTGTGGTTGAGCCTTATTTCATCAAACCACATCAGCATACAGAAATTTTCAGGCCCGGAAAAATATTTGCATTTGATTGTAAATGTTTTTATTTAGAGTTTTCCTCCCTTTATAATCCACCCCTGGGCCTAAAGATCACCAAGCCTGGGAAATTGCTCTGTATGATTGCTTCCTGTTTAGGGCCCTACTTCAAGCACACAACAGTCTTGTTGAAATGGATACTTGAAGCGAGGGAATTACTGGTGACAATGCGATTAGCTTGCTAGATTCGAAGACATATTTTGTTGAACCAAGTCAATCCCAGTATAAAATGTCAATATTTTCTTGTTATCCACAGCTTATGAAAATAAACTGAAGAATACTGTCCCAAAGTCCATTTTTTAATCTTCTTTTACTCTTAAGGGCCTCCCTGTACAAAGTCCTATGCTCATATATTTAAAAATTGTTTGGTATTAGCTGGCAAGGCAACCACATATTTAACCATCCATTTTTTTAACACTTCAGACAAGAATTACTCAAATGTGATGCTGATTATGGAGTTCATGAATGCAGGAGACCTTAGCCATTACTATCAAAAACACAAGAAATCGTCTGACCTGATTACAAAGGGAAATCTTTTAAAAATCTGCTTAGATGTGGCTGAAGTAAGAAAATATTTTACACAAATTGAAGTGAAATCTCTTTTAAAACTAGATTGCAATAAAAAGAATCAGTCTCCAATATTTTATGACTTAAACTGCAAAAAAAAAAAAAATCATGCAGGATTTGATGTGGTTGGGGGGTGTGTGTCAGACCCAATAGAGTTGATTTGAACTCACCAGGACCAAACAAGACAGGGATTCTCATGCTTTGGAGCAAACCCTTGGGTTAAGTGCATTTGATCTTTAAATTAAATTTTCTTGGGGACTTGAAAGATTTAATCCCAAATGATATTTAGAAACTGAAATGTTAGGCAATAGGTGGTTGGTGTTGTTAGAAACAGAAATGTTAGGCAATAGGTTGTTGGTGTTGTTAGAAACAGAAATGTTAAGCAATAGGTGGTTGGTGTTATTAGAAACTGAAATGTTAGGCAATAGGTGGTTGGTGATGTCAGAAACTGAAATGTTAGGCAATAGGTGGTTGGTGTTGTTAGAAACAGAAATGTTAGGCAATAGGCGGTTGGTGTTGTTAGAAACATAAATGTTAGGCAATAGGTGGTTGGTGTTGTTAGAAACAGAAATGTTAGGCAATTAGGTGGTTGGTGTTGGTATTTTTTTGTTGCCATGATGTTGTGGGGTATATTCAAAGTTTGGTATAACAGAGTACTTACATTTGGAAGACAGCTTTGTTTTCTTTGGCTGTTAGTTCAAGTTTGTAAGACCACTACTATTTCTCTAGTCTCCTTGGCTGTTAGTTCAGGCTTGTAAGACCACTACTATTTCTCTAGTCTCCTTGGCTGTTAGTTCAGGCTTGTAAGACCACTACTATTTCTCTAGTCTCCTTGGCTGTTAGTTCAAGTTTGTAAGACCACTACTATTTCTCTAGTCTCCTTGGCTGTTGGTTCAGGCTTGTAAGACCACTACTATTTCTCTAGTCTCCTTGGCTGTTAGTTCAGGCTTGTAAGACCACTACTATTTCTCTAGTCTCCTTGGCTGTTAGTTCAGGCTTGTAAGACCACTACTATTTCTCTAGTCTCCTTGGCTGTTAGTTCAGGCTTGTAAGACCACTACTATTTCTCTAGTCTCCTTGGCTGTTAGTTCAGGCTTGTAAGACCACTACTATTTCTCTAGTCTCCTTGGCTGTTAGTTCAGGCTTGTAAGACCACTACTATTTCTCTAGTCTCCTGAGATCACACTGAGCGGCTTTATTAAGAACAATGTTATCAGTAGCTAAGTAAAAAAAAAAAATTTTTTAAAAATCTCATGAAATGGCGATTGAACCCACCACAGACACAAAAAGTGAGCTTACAAATATTGACCCTGTTAAGGGAGATTCAGACTCTAAACATTGAGCTACTCTGACTTCATTGAGATTTTTCATCACTTAAGTTTTTTTTTTTTTTTTATTTCAGTTTATTATGTTTTGTCTTGTATTGTCTGTTGAAGAAGGCAACTAGTTGAGATATCCTTTTAATTGTCCTGTCTCTTCATTTCAAGACTTAACTATTTTGTAAGAATGAGAAGGCATTTCCAAGGATCAGATACTCTTATTTTACCCCAAAAATTTCAGGTTTTGCATAGAAGCCATCCATAAATGACATCATGCATCTGGTATGGTGGGAGGATTCACAAATTTTTTACCATGTATAACAAGTAAAGAAGAGGGTGTGGAGGGTCCAATATTGGCCAAAATAGTCTGATTTCATTTTGAATGGCCCCTTAGACTTAAGACACTCTTAGTAAAGTAAGTTTATAAGAAATGGTGTATTTTAGCAACCAAATTTTATTTTTTGACAAATGCGCATCAGAGATTCATTGAATTTCAAAATATTTTGCTTTTTAGGGTATGGTTTACCTAAGTGGTAAAGAGATCGTTCACCGAGACCTGGCTGCCAGGAATATTTTATTAGCCTTGCAAGGAAATGGGCAGATCATTGGTAAAGTTTCAGATTTTGGCCTGGCTCGAAATATGGAGGAAAATTATAAATTTTACAGAAATAAGGCCAACGCTTTGCCAGTAGCATGGTAAGCCAGTGTTTTTTTATAGTTTAACAGTAGAATCATGAAAGGCCAACGCTTTGCCAGTAGCATGGTAAGCCAGTGTTTTTTTATAGTTTAACAGTAGAATCATGAAAGGCCAACGCTTTGCCAGTAGCATGGTAAGCCAGTGTTTTTTTTATAGTTTAACAGTAGAATCATGAAAGGCCAACGCTTTGCCCGTAGCATGGTAAGCCAGTGTTTTTTTTTATAGTTTAACAGTAGAATCATGAAAGGCCAACGCTTTGCCAGTAGCATGGTAAGCCAGTGTTTTTTTATAGTTTAACAGTAGAATCATGAGTCTTTCAAACTTCTAAAGTGTGTCATGTCAACAAATAGTTATATTTTTTGACTCCCTAGTAATAAAATTTCAAAATTTGGTGAAAAAGTCCCGACACCTCTGGGCCTTTTAATAAAATCCTGTGTGATCAGGATCTGATCTACCACATGTCAGCTTGATAAAAATGAACATGGGCCAATAGCCCCCCCTTCCCCGGACCCAAGATATATTTTTGGTGGCTACAAAAAAAATTGAAAATAGGACTTTAACATGGAAGGGAACCATGGTGCTCACTTAAAATGTAAAAGGTTGAGAACTGCTGGTCTAGAAACTTACCCAGTCTGTCCCATAGAGAGATGCCTTAAAATGATTAATTTTTATACGTACAATGTTATGATGCAGGCAGTGACCCTCCTGAAAAAAATTACCCTGGGACGTATTCTGTTGTAACTATATAGAATAATGCCTCATGTTTTTCTGTCCAAGTCCCAAGAGAGACTGTGTCCTGTGTTGATTAATGCAATTTTTTTTTTGCAGGATGCCTCCAGAATGTCTTGACAGCCATTCAGAAGACTCAAGGTTCACAAGCAAGGGGGACGTCTGGTCTTTCGGCACGGTCATTTGGGAGGCATTCGCCAGGGGAAAGCTTCCCAAAGATTGTTTGCCCCGTGATGTTAAGATGGACCATGATGACTGTCAAGAAGTTTTGTTCAACCACTATAAGAGAGGCTGGCGATTGGAGGTTGGACCAGACATCGACACTGATATCCACCAAGTTATGAAGGACTGCTGGGAACTCGATCCAGCCAAACGACCATTTTTCGTAGAGCTGGTTCTGCGTTTGAAGGACGCAATAGAAAGAGACTCCTTATGCAGGGGAATAATCCAAAGACTCCATTGAGTGTCAGAGACTTAAAACGTTTAGTGGAAATTTCTATTTTTTGCTGTTGTAATTAAAAAATTATTCTTCTGGTCTTAAAAAAAATTGTTTTCTTAATAGCTGCTGTAGCGATTCTTGTTGACTGGGGGACTCTATGGGCTGGATGATCAGTCAGGTATGTCAATACCAGCGAGGAGGACATACACAACCTTTGGGGCTGCAGTTCAAATACAGCAATACCCAGACATGCAAATCAACATCAGCACCTAGTGGATGGTACTCATCCACCTTGGATGGTGGGTCACCTAACAGAAGGAAACTGTGATTTCAAACCTCAGCGCACTTACGGCTACAAACCCATGGTTAAAGGCTAAGAGAGACAAGCCCAACAGAAAAATTTAGAGATTGGGGCCCTTTAGGCAGTATGACATTGATTGAATGAAAATTCATGCAGCGCCTGCTTTGTCCTTGGTGCCAAGGTGTGTTATCCACTTGATGTTCCTTTGGGTTCACCAGTGGGCTGACTGGGAATCAGCTTATTCTCCATAACTTTGTGATTTCACATCCAGCAAAAACCACACATTGTTTCTTTAAGATTGACAGATATCACAAAGAAATCCTTTTGATAAAGTTTAAGGTACATTTTATGCGCATGTGGCAATCACAAATAAATAACTTAATTTTTTTTTTTTAAGGGTTACAGTTTGTATCATTTGGTTTATATAATATATGTTAAGAAAACCCAAATATTTTTGTGCTACACCAGAAGGTGTCATCTAGGCAAATGGACAAGTAATATATGAATTGAAAAAGATCTGAAAATAAAATCGGTTTTTGTTTTGTTTGTTTGTTATGAAAAGAAAAGCAAATCGCAATTTGTTTTTCTGCAAAAAAGATATGTTTGTAAACTTCTATCTTATAATTTTTGTTCACTCTAATCCCGTGCTGGCTCACACGCAATTGACGAGCGTCATGAATGCAGGTCGGCCAAAATTAATACACAGCAGGATGAAGCCTAGCAAGTTACTGAGACAAGCAGTTAAATGTAATGGACATTAATGAAAAAAATTGCAATCTAAAAAAAAAAAAAAGTGTGTAAATAAATGTGATGCACCCAAGATGGGAAAAAATTTATGTTATCAAAATGTAATCAAAATATGTGATGTAACTAAAAAATAATTATATTATTGCTCCTAGAATGAATTGATGTTGAGACTCTGAAAGGCTACCTCCTACATAATCACTGTCTCTCACACAGTGATCAGGTTACAGGGTAATTTAATGCTATGTGTTCTGTGGCTTGTTAACAGTTGATAATGGATTAGCAATAGGGTTACAATTTACCGGGATCGGTTAAACCGGTATTTACAGTTGCCTGTCAAATCATTTTCTCACTTCATTATTATCTTATTTACATTTGTTAGTCATCGTTCATCTTGGAGAATTGTTTTATTTTCTTTTAAATCTCAAGAACATATGATTTATCTCATACAGTATTAACAAAGTATCTACATGCACTGTTCAGCAGTTAGTGTGTCATACAGGTGATCTAAACATGATTAACAATGATGTTAAAGATAATCTAAATATGGTTAACAATGATGTTATAACCTGGTGCTTGTCGTTATCTCCGTTTATCAGGGGGAAAAAAAATGGAGCCTTTATCATAAATATTGTGTCCTCTATTTTCATCCATGTTTTCAACAATCATGACTATACTGTTTCTGTTAAGTAAAGGCCGTTTTAAAAGAAAAATTAATATCATTCTGAGTCATGGCTTATTTAGACAATTATGTCTTTTAAAGTCACATAAAAATGAAATAGTTTTCTAATTGATTTTATTTTTAGGTACCAAAGGAATGCCAATCTTAAATTTTCTTTATGGTATTTAAAAAATTTTTTTTTTTAAAATGACTTTAATGAAAATATTATGTTAACATGTAAACCACTTGTTGGGTATCAGGAAGGTAGTTTAAAAAAAAAAAAAACTACTATGGAAGTTTAATTCTTACTCTTGTAATGCCACAACATGTCAATCAATTACAGTGTCAATGCAAGTAAGGTAATTATTTTTAGGTAACAAAGGAATTCAAATCTTAAATTTTATTTATGGTATTTAAAAAATTTTTTTTTTTAAAATGACTTTAATGAAAATATTATGTTAAAATGTAAACCACTTGTTGGGTATCAGGAAGGTAGTTTAAAAAAAAAAAAAAACTACTATGGAAGTTTAATTCTTACTCTTGTAATGCCACAACATGTCAATCAATTACAGTGTCAATGCAAGTAAGGTAATGTTAATGGTTAAAATAGGAAACTGAGTTGGGCTTTAGTTGTGCTTCAGTTGTGCTTATTATTGCCTCTGTCCTTGATGAAGCCAATATCTGGCCAAAATGTGTCTGTTTTTAAAAGATATGCAGAAAGAATCACCTAATAGATTTTGTTGAAAAGTCTAATAAGTTTGATTGAATATTCAGATTGAATATTCAGAATAGACGCTTGTGATATTCTTCTTCTATATCTATATCTTAAGGGCCCACTATCAATTTATTGATCATTTTGGCTCCTATGCATGTAGATGGGATTAAAGCAAGAATCAAGAATTTAAAGTTACTGACTCATAGCAGTGAGCTGAGCACTATTTGAAATTTCAACTTCTTCATGCCTAAATGTGTTTTAAGTTGTACATGGACATTTTAATGGAATTTCAAATTTTGATGAAATATTCATTCATTCAACTTTATTCGATGATACATTTAACTTTATTCAAATTTAAATTCAACCTCAATTTGTTTGAACATATTTTCTCTTCATGTTTCAATGGATTTAAAATTGCTCTTTTTTAAAGAATTCTCGTTGGTAGCAGATACTTAGCGTATCGGCCAGGGCTGTTTAAAAAAAATAATGTCCAAGGAAAAACTTACTCTACCTCACAGAAGTCAACTTGAATTTTTAAGAACAATTTTTTTTTTTAATGCCTTTGGTTGCATTACATTTTATGAAGGAATGTCTTCTTCGTCCTAATTTGAATATCATGCTATTTATCAATTTGCTGTGAATTCCAAACCTAAAGCTATCTTAATAGCCACCAACAGTTAGTCAGTTGCTGTTTATCAAGGGCTGCAACATCTCTTCCTCTCCTTCTCATTAGGAGAGTTTTGCAAGGAAAAGAGTACAAGTCAATTTTTGTGTAATTTATTATTAGCTGAAATGAAATTTTGGGTACTTGGGCCACATACTAACAGATATACCATCAGTTCAGGGAAATGATTTGTTTTAAACTGGGGAATAATATATTAATTCGCTTTAATTACAACTAATATATTATTTCCCTTTAATTACAACAAATAATATATTATTTCCCTTTAATTACAATAAATAATTGAATTTATTTATAAAATTTAAAATTAAAATCATTGTCCTGTTTTAGTTCAGGAAATAATAAAATATATATAGTTCCAAAATCTCTTATGTTATCAGAAAAATCTCGTGCCATAAATTTGATGGGCTACTAATTATCCTGTACATAATTTCATTGTTCCCTTGAGCTTAAGGGTATCCTATGTGATCATCCTCAAGGTTACATTATATATCA
Organism: Lymnaea stagnalis; assembly: GCA_964033795.1. NCBI lineage: Eukaryota > Metazoa > Mollusca > Gastropoda > Lymnaeidae > Lymnaea > Lymnaea stagnalis. The sequence continues at coordinate 271,251 of CAXITT010000434.1, forward strand.
GTTCAATATTTATGTTATCCCTTGCTGGCAGAGTGTGTTTGAAATGTTGAATTTTTGGGGAAAGTGTGGCTGTCTGCCTACCTTTAACATGATCATTAACATTGTAAAATCAATGATATTTTATATTAATAATTTTTATGACAGTATAATTTATGATGCTGAAGTGGTTGAGATAAATCTTTCCAAACACTGTTTTAAAAGTGGAAAACTGTTTTTCCGTTTCATAATTGTTTACTCTTGTTGTGTGTATATTTATATAAAAAAAAGATATTCCATTGAAATACTGAGGCAAAAAAAAAAAAATAAGACCAATAAAATACTGTATGTTTTTTTGCTTATGTATTTTTTTTGTGTCGTGATTTGCTATTATATGAGTTGACGATTGTATTTTCTCTTTTATAATCAATTCAAGAGCAAACTCAGTTCCATAAGACGATGCATTGGCTTGACAACACGGCTATAAAAAATACAGTGTACCATTGTGAGCCAGTGTTAGAGTAGATTAGATTAGGTGAGAGGCATTGGAGTAGATTAGATATGGTGGGAGACATTAGAGTAGATTTGAGTTGATGAGAGAGATGAGCTCAGACATTATTGTTGTGATATGAATGATATTATCACTAGCTTTTTTTCCATTTATTTTTTTTTTTTTTGCTAGGCAGTTAATATCTATAATTTTATGATAGATTGTTTAGATTGTTTCCACGCTTGTATTTATTCGGAAGACAGTGATATTTTTTGTGTGTGCAATTTTTGGACTGTTATTGCATTTGGGGAAAAAAATCTTACAATAATGTGTTGCTTATCACAGCTTGTAAATTCCCATTTCACTGTCTCTTTGGACGCTGACATAAGGGATTGTTTTGAAATGGAGTAATCATTGATTTATTTCTAAATTTTGTGAGAAGGGTGAAAAGAAAAGAGTTTTAAAATTTAAAAAAAAAATCTCTGAATGCAATTAATACAAGATTCTTAAGAGGAAGGCCTCACAATATTGCCAAAGAGTTTCTTTTGAAATCGACTTTTAGAATAAACGTATAATTAAAGATTCTAAACTAGACATTATTTTAAAAATAATTTAAAAATTTTAGCACAATTATTGAAATATATGGTCCATTGGAATGCCATTTTATCTGGATTTTCTAAATTGGAATTTTAAAATTAAATTTTCATTATTAGTATTACTAAGGGAGGTGATTTGTGGAACTTTTTTTTAACCGCAGGTATTTCCCTTGGTACATCAACCATTGTAAAAAATTATTCTATCTACGAATAATAATTTTCCATACTAAATAAGCTTACAAATTTAAAGTAGAGATTACTCACAAAAACGATAAATATATTGGGGCATAATAACAATTTAAATTACTACGAATACAACAATTATATCAAATCTTGCTTAAACATAAATAGAATAGTGAACGAAATTTAAAAAAAAAAAAGAAATTTCTACATCTTTCTTAATCTTTGGCTTTGCTCTAGTAGACAGCAGCGTTGTACAACCTTAGCGGCATCAGGGGGTCGTGAGGGTTCAAACCTTGTTTTGTCTAGGGTTATCTGCATAGTCATCAGACCGCTGGACCTTCTTACCCGAACAAAATTAAATGTTGATCATTATTTTCTAGATGCACAGAAATCATTACAGAAATGTTGTTATCGCGTGAGCCACCATCACGTGTTTAACTTTGTTGCTGTTGTTGTATATGTTGGAGCCATTGAATTATTGATGCTAGTGCTAGTTTCAACATATAGAAACGAAATTCAGTTCAAAATGGACTGGACCTGAAAATAAATAGGCACAAATTACCAGTTTAAAAAAATTATAAATATATGTACACACGCGTGCTTGACCCCGGGTTAAGGTCAGCGTTCCCTTTCAGATCTCAAAAACTTAGTTTCAAGCACAAAATAGTAGTTTTGTCGATTAGTGAGGGGTTTGTGTTTACAATCAAAATACAAGTTGTGCTATGAAATCCCCTCAGATGCTTGTATAAGTTAATACAAAGAAACATGCCAGTTATGGTTCTCCGATGTGTTGAAGCATGTCGCTCTTATTCGGCTGCTTACGGTGCTGACACAAAAAGTGCGGTAATGTTTTCCTGAAAACATCCCAAATATTTTTTTTTTTAAATTGAAAATATAAACCAAAGAAACGGAGAAACAAAACTCACGAAAACGTATTCTTTTTTTGTTAGGCTCGTCATACTGCCGTAGTGTTAGACTTGAAAACATAGTTATTACGGTGAAAGCGTAGGGGTAAACTGGTCTGTGCGTGTGTGTGTGTATATATATATATATATATATATAATAAATTATATTATAAGCTGTCTGCTTGGCTCCGTAACCCCCCCCCTCCCCCATGCACTTTAAGCTTATGAAATAGCAACCTACACCCCCCCCCCATGCGCTTTAAGCTCATGAAATAGCAACTTACACCCCATCCCCCGTTTTCTTCGCCTCGGGCAAAATCATTTATCGTACACGTCATGTGTGCATCTTTGCTAATGCTATTCATGTAAAGATTCTTCTTGCTCTCTCTCTCTCTCTGATGGCTCATCAAGAAGATGACCACGTGACCACCAAACATCGAGAATTCGCTGCTTGTACTGTAACGTCTGACCGCACCTAAGTCTGCTGAATCTGGTAAGGGGGGAAAACTAATTCGGCGAAATAGTCGAGGAGATGTAGGGGAACTAACTCAAATTCATCGTGTCTCCTGCTCCGTTGAGCAGAAATGACCTTACCGAGCCAGAACACCCCTGCTCTGACCCCCCCCCCCCACTCCGCCCCCGCAACCAATGCCCATGCCCTCGGGGTATGCCGTAAAACTAAAGACCTCTAGAGGGGGAAAACTAATTCGGCGAAAAAGTCGAGGAGATGTAGGGGAACTAACTCAAATTCATCGTGTCTCCTGCTCCGTTGAGCAGAAATGACCCTACCGAGCCAGAACACCCCTGCTCTGACCCCCCCCCCCACTCCGTCTCCGCAACCAATGCCCATGCCCTCGGGGTATGACGTAAAACTAAAGACCTCTAGGAGCCACCGGGCAGTTGGGTGGCTAGCACGCCAGTGGAAGGCACAGGTGTGGGCAAAGAATTGATGTAGCAGACGACATGAGTGCATGTGTTAACTCGGGTGGATAAGGTGGCCCCGAAGATCTCCGGCACAGACGCATTTGCTTCTTATAGATGAAGCACAACGAGGAATGAGCTGAGGTGCTTCCGTGTTCTGCACATCGCAAGTTGTGTATGTGGTGGGTGGGGGGGGGAGGCTGTGTGTGTCTATCTTACCCCCCCCCCACTTTTTTTTCCACAACCACCCACCATTGTCTCTCGGTGCCTTTTGGGCAAATACACAACTTCGTGCTAATGAAAGCGAAATGTTTGCTTGGGTGAGCACTATCCATTGAGAGTCGCTCAACGCGAAGAGGCATGCACCAAGTCTCCTTCCTCTCTCCTGCTCCGCGAGGTCTAGAGACAGGACGAGTCGTAGCAAACAGGAGAGGGGAGAAGGGGAAAAAAATCGAACCGGAGCTGATTGCCAAGCTCAGTCGGGAGGAAAGATAATTTCTCCGACCCCTGGACTTTCTAGACTAGACTGGTAATAGACACGCGGCCGCCTCTGTCCTCAGACCTCCTACCCCGAGATCACCGTCCAACCTTCAATCTACGTTTTCCAGCGGAGCGGGCCCGCAGAAACTAGGGCGAAGAGATTGTGTCAAAAATCTGATTTGACGTCATCATTTTGCGTGCCCCCTTGTCACATCAGCTCGTGCAATCATCGGGATGACATTCGACCCTTAAACCGATGAACTTTTGGCATCCTCGGTCGCTCAATGAAATTTATTGGAGGGCCCGGCCATAGTGCGTGTCTTTAACTAAATGAGCACGGGCCGTCTTGGTCACCGGCATGTCCATCATTGAAGTCACAGTGGCCTTGCGTTGGCCCTCTTCCCCCCCACCCCCCTCCCCAAACCTCTCTATGTTAGTGCAGATAGTGAATCGTGACACGCAACGGACGACAGACAACGCATAGTTTTAATACCGTAATAAATATTAAAATTAATCATGAATGAAACATCGAAAATTAAAGCCGCAATTGGATTCCCGCACCAATGCGCACGGCCGTTGAATCGGCTGATGACTCTGGAGGCTTGGTGGGGGATTTCGTTACATATCTCAAGTTCGTCAAGAGAATTTATTGTTTTCATGTTACGGACCCCAAAGAAAGCTTATTACGGTTCAGAAGTTTCATTTTAAAAAAAAAATTTTTTGGATGTTTATTTCACAGAAAACTTTTTGAAGTTACAGGATGACCCCATTAATCGTAAGGCAATATGGATTAAAATAATTATTAGACACAATTGAGAAGCTGGCAAAGGAAAGACAAACAGATGTTAACAATGGACCGTTGCTATATTTAAAAAGAGAGAAAAACAAGGTTTCCTCTAAACAGCCGAGAGCTGGTCAACTGGGGAGGATGTAGACAACAAATCATTCCTTGATTTTGAATCCAACGTGTGACATCATGCTAAAAGAGTTGGCTTATTGCGCGCCAAAAAGATGGGAGGACGAATGATGTCAATAATCCTATAGAGCTAAATAAAATATTTATTACAGAAATTGATATCTTTTTAGAGACAGGCATATATCTAAGAATCCAACAATGAGATGGCTCAAAGATTTCAAGATTTGTTAAGCTTTGAATTTGACGTAACCGATTAAATGTGATGGGTCACTCCTTTTACCCACCCCTCCCTTCATTGTGAAAAGGTTGCTCACGTTCGAAAATTTTCTATTTATACTAAAGAATACTCTTAGATTGCATAATTTACAGTATGTTTTTTCTAGATTGTTCTGATTTAATCCCTATATATGGGCCTATGAGAACAGAAGATTTTTAGCTAATTTTCCTAGACATTTACGATACTTCATATACTTATAGTATTGTACCCTTTATGTGTGTGGAAAATATTATGTGTATGTTTTTTTAAGGAATGTACCTTTTCTCTTGCTGTGCTGGACAGTTAATCTGAGCTAATAATAAATAGGTCAGATGTTTACCAAACTCATAAATAATCTGGGAAGTTGTTTGTTTTGCATGCTGGTATAGTTTGGTTGAAAAATTATATTTTGTAAAAAATTCACTTATTTTCCTATAATTCATCTGCCTGTTTATGATCATACAACCTGTTACGTAGCTAAAGTTTGTGTCACCTGGTACCGTGTTTTATTTTGCCACCCCCTCCTCCTCCTTTACAAAAGAGGAAAATCAAAGACAGCAAACACTGGTGGATCCTAAATGGCGACTATCTCCCCCGTTGTTATATATTAAAGGCCTAACGCAGTGTTTCTCAACATTTCTGATGCCGCGACCCTTTAATACAGTTCCTCACCTTGTGGTGACCCCCAATCACAAAATTATTTTCTTTGCTACTGCATAACTGTAACATATGTGCGTTTTCCGATAGTCTTAGGCGACCCCTGAGGAAGGGTTGTTCGACCCCCAAAGGGGTTGCGACCCACAGATTGAGAACCGCTGGCCTAAAGTAATGAAAGTAGTTTATTTTTTATTAACCATTGAATTTATTTGACCTAAAGCACTTTTTTTTTAACATTCGTTTTTCCTTCAAATCACCCATCACGTCTTTCCTTGTGCTCAGAGCCGTCGCGTGACTTTTGGAGACCCCGTGACTTTTTATAAATTTACTTACCTATTTACTGCTTTTTCAATGCAATTCAAATTACAGCATGCCCCAAAAGTAACAGTAGTGAAAAAGAAAAGACGAAAACATATTTCCTAATTGCCATCTTTACATTTATTTGTTCTGAAAGAAACTAAGCTACACACGATAGGCCGATATGCGTAGAACTGTATTTACCGCGGTATGCGTAACGTGAATTCTCACAGTGTGCACCGCCTCAGTTGCAGACAGTGTTCATATCGCTCACCTATAGTTTCCAAACGTATCACTAGAAAAATAGTTGCTGCAGACTCCTGATAATTTTGTCGCGTAGTACAGGCACAGCTCGCGTCGGATTGTCACAGTTGAACAAAATTTCCTTAGACATTCCCTGAATAAGGCATCGGGTGATATGTGATCAGTTGAGTGAGACGGTCACGGGAAGTCATTAGACGTCAAATGATTCGTCCAGTAAAAGTTTACCTGTAGCTTATCAATAGATTTACGACTGATATGGCTGGTCGCCCCCGTCCGAGTGATAACACTGCCTGTTCACGTGAGGGTTCCTTGCACGACAGAACCCTTCTCAAGCCCTGAGGTAATGGTTCGATCACCATGTCCCTGCAGCATTCTTATTGGGTGGCGCAGTCTCCGTCAACCTCAAAGAAATTGTGATCTAATATACCAGGTGCTGAAACGCCACATTCTATAGTCACAGGTCGACTGTGCAATAAGCGTTTTCTGGACAATAACATCTGGCCGTTCAAAAACCAAGGAAGTGAGTGGTCTGGCGAGTGATGAAACCGTCCGTGATGTTTCGTCCGAGAACCACACATTTCCATGGCTCCTCGTACACTGTTGCCAAACATCTCGACAATCCATCTACGCGGCGTGCATATCTGGTTCTGTTAAGCGTTGTCCTACCCGTAGAGGAGTGTTGGACTATGCGATATCGCTTTAAAAGTAGATTTATTGGACACAAACAATGTGTGTAAATAAAATAAAACATATATATGTTCAGCTTCAACGATGATGATACAAATGTAGACGTTTAGGAAAATGCCTTCTTAAGTACAATTTTTAAAAAAATGATTCATATAATTGAAATTGAATAGACATATTATGTACGTCTTCTTACTGTGTCGCTGAAGGATGTACGTCTACTCACTGTGTCGCTAAATGGTGTAGGTCTACTTACTGTGTCACTAAATAATGTCCATCAATTTACTGTGTCGCTAAATGATGTACGTCTACTTACTGTGTCGCTAAATGATGTAGGTCTACTTACTGTGTCACTAAATGATGTACATCTATACTTACTGTGCCACTAAATGAATCATCTAGAAGTGTATTGTCAATATGGACATTATTGGAAGCACTGTTCTATGGGATAACCTTTAAGTGTGTTAGTTTTTTTTCTTTATTGTGAAATGTTTTTTTTGACAGAAACAATACTGAACCTAGTCTCATACCCTCCCCTTCCCCTGAAAATGCCTGGTCCGTGGCAGCAGTAGGTTTAGTTGAGCCCTCTTGATTTTCCCTCAACTCAAAGCATTATGACCCAGCCAGCCTCCATTGAGATTTGAGTAAACGTGCCTAAGCCTCAACCTTTATTGTTTCATCATCACACAGTTTTAGGATCATAATGAAAACGAACCAATTGTATACAAAAATGGATACTTCTGGTTTTCTGCTTTGTGTGTGTGTGTGTGTGTGTGTAATGGTTTAAAATATCATGTATTACGTTTTTAAAGAAAAGCCCATCAATCAACCAATTCTGAGGGACAATTTTTATTATTTCATTTGCGTTTTATTTTATATATCACTGACGCTTTTTTTTTCTTTCCGGAATTGAATGCATGTTCGCCCACTATACACATAAAGCTTACAAGAATAATATTTAAGTTTTCTTGCTATTAATACCTTCCTTCGAAATTCACACGAGCTGCAACTACTACTACAAATCGTTTAGAGCACAATATCCGGTAGAGCGTATGTTGCGTAAATCCATTGGGGGAAACACACCCTCGACCGATCACGATTTGTTATCCGGATTCGAGTTGAGGCTTTAGCCAAGAGAGGCTTCAGGTGAGGTTTCTCGGAAATTTGAACCAAAATTTAATTATTCCCTTGACGAGATCCCCATCACGTGCTCGTGTGCGTACGTAAGCGGTAGGCCTTTCTTCAAGCACACGTCGCTGGCTGTCCAGTTCGTTTCGTTTCTTTTTTTTTTTTTCTTTTAAGAAAACGCAGCAACNCTGCTAAGCGACCTTTGTTCAGACTCACCAACGGAATCAAGACTCCCCGCGATTAATTACCTCAATTTATCCTTTGGTATTCATTTCATCCCGCACGCGCCACGGTGTGCGCATGTCACAGCGCCCACGACAACGTCACGTGCTCGGGCTCGGTGACGTCACCCAATGAGCCGAAGGTCTCCCACCATGGGGCCGTCGCTAATGAAGGACGTCGAATGAATGTGAGCGGTTTCCCCGTGATTCCACGCTGATGCCCCATCTTCCTTTGATCCAGGGGGGGGGGAGGGGGGGTTTGGGGGTGGAGGCCGCAAAGTCTTGGGATCACGGTGCCTTGGACAATTGTTCAACATTGTCAGACTTGTAAGTATCTAATCACAACGAGGCTGTAATCCCGCCGATCGAGGACGTGTTGGTGCACTACACGAAAAAGGCGGTCCGTGGTTTGGCGTCTCGAAAGGGGCCAGGGTATTAGGACTTCAATGACGCTCGGATTAAACCCAGGGAGAGACATCGCTGCCGGGCAATCGAATATTAATTCATTAAGAAATCTGAACTATCTAATACTTGGCTTGGATCTCTGCTGCCGTTTTAAAATGCTCAACCGTTATTGTTCTACATCATTGTTTTATATTAGTTTTTTGTTTTGTTGTTTTTTTTGTTGTTCTTTTTTTTAAAAATGTAATTTTAGGCGTTGTTTTAAAACCTAGAATTCTTATATCTGATCCATAACAACAAAAACAACAACAATGGAAAACGAGCCATCAGTAACACGAGCCACCAGTAACACGAGCCACCAGTAACACGAGCCATCAGTAACTCGAGCCATCAGTAACACGAGCCATCAGTAACATGAGCCACCAGTAACACGAGCCACCAGTAACACGAGCCACCAGTAACACGAGCCATCAGTAACACGAGCCACCAGTAACACGAGCCATCAGTAACACGAGCCATCAGTAACACGAGCCATCAGTAACACGAGCCACCAGTCACACGAGCCATCATGAACACGAGCCATCA
>CAXITT010000434.1:288599-298874 GCA_964033795.1 Lymnaea stagnalis
GTTTTACTCATTTTATTTTATATAGACCAACATGAAAAGTTGTAAATGTTCATTGTTGTGATTGTCTTTTTTAACGAGAACAACAGACAAGCAACACAATAAGACAACCCCCCCCCCCTTTTTTTTACAATTTCTTGTATAAAATTCCAGACAAATAATCAATGAGACTAGTTTTAAAGATGACATACTGCTAATTCCATCTACTCTAAAGTGCGACCAACAAAACACCATGCAACGCATGGCCAACGGGAATAGCAAACAGATACCCAACCCAAAAGCATCTTGTCACAGACAATAGAAAACAAGTTCATTATCACTCACAGCTTTCCCCTTAAAAACAGTATAATTTTTTAGATCATATACTTAGTATTGAAAGATTACTTTCAAAGAAAATAAGAAGAAGAAATGAAAAACTATAGTCGGCTTTCAATATTATTACTTTTTTTAAAAAATAGACTTGCGTTTTCTCTCCCTTGATGTCACTGCAATGTCACCCCAATCTTACCCCAATGTCACCCCAATGCTACCCCAATATCACCCCAGAGCCACCCCAATGTCACCCCAATGTCACCCCAATGTCACCCCAATGTCACCCTTATGTCACCCCAATGTTACCCAATGTCACCCCAATCTCACCCCAATCTCACCCCAATGTCACCCCAATGTCACCCCAATGTCACCCCAATGTCACCCCAATGACACCCCAATGTTACCGATGAAGACATGTCACGTCCCACGCTGTGGCATTCACATCACGTCTTCTCTGCCAGCCCACAAAAACACAAGCGTCATGGCGCTTGGAGCACGGCCTCGGTTTTGGACGCGTCCGAGACGAATAGAATCGAAAAAAAAAAAAAAAAGTGTAGCAAAAGCAAACCTCCCCACGGAGCGCTCAGCATCAGAACCCTTTTCTTTTCGGTGTCAGACACTAAGATTCTTAGTTAAGTGACACGGTCGTTGGTACCCGCGGGGCGAAGTCGAGACGCACCTACTCCCTAAAGAAACGACTCCCCCCCCCCCTCCCACGCTTGTTTTAGTTGCGGAAATTCCAACAGTTTGGTGGAAATGCATTGAGTATTGCTTTAAGATAGGAAAGGGGGGGGGGGGATGTTTGGATTAACAACAACCTTACTTTGACCATCCAGCCTTATATTTTTGTATAAGTCCTTAAACGAATTGCTACGTTGGTTTTTTTCGGGTCATATTCTCCATTATATTCATATTGAAAACTTGGCTCCATCAACAAATCGATCTATAAATGGATAGTTTTTTATGAAATGCTTTTTTTTAAAGTGCGTAGTAATTATGTCATTTAATTATTTTTTTTGTTGTTTTTTTGTTGTTTTGTTTGGGGGGGGGGGTGCGGGGGTAGTGGGATGCTCAAATTTTTATTTTTGCTCTTACAAATGAATTTTTTTTCGAAATATTGCATCAATCATTGTAGGCTTTATGTGTCATGCAAGTTATTCCGGAGTCGCAACATTTTGAAGTTTATGACCCGAGACCACTGCCCTAACCTCAATATTCAAGATCCCCGTCGATGGTTATACATATACAGCACACCCCTATTCATTTGTAAACTAAAGTCATACCCACTGCAGGAGAAGACGACGGTGGTAAAGGAAGTCTGACTCCAGAATTAAATGGAATCGTCTGATTTTGATTTAAGGCCATGAGTGGCCGGACTACTAGAGTGGCCGGACTACTAGAGTGGCTGGACTGCTAGAGTGGCCGGACTATTAGAGTGGCGGAACTACTAGAGTGGCTGGAATACTAGAGTGGCCGGACTACTAGAATGGCTGGACTACTCGAATGGCCGGACTACTCGAATGGACAGAGTACTAGAATGGCCGGACTACTAGAATGGCCGGACTGCTAGAATGGCCGGACTACTAGAATGGCCGGACTACTCGAATGGCCGGACTACTCGAATGGCCGGACTACTCGAATGGACAGACTACTAGAATGGCCGGACTGCTAGCATGGCCGGACTGCTAGAATGGCCGGACTACTAGAATAGCCGGACTACTAGAATGGCCGGACTACTAGAATGGCCGGACTACTAGAATGGCCGGACTGCTAGAATGGCCGGACTACTAGAATGGCCGGACTACTAGAATGGCCGGACTGCTAGAATGGCCGGACTACTAGAATGGCCGGACTACTAGAATGGCCTTACTGCTTGAATGGCCGGACTAATCGCGGGGCGGTGTTCAATGATCGCAGCTCTGCTCTGAGAAGATACATCACCTACTGGTGGTGGGGCGGAGCGATATTACCTGGCCGTAAAGAAATTTTAACTCCACGGACAGGAAGCACTCCCACATAAATGATATATGGAGATCTCTGAGCAATCTCAGTGTGAAGAGCTATGCATGGTTTTGGTACAAAGATCTTCTTTCTTTCTGGATGTTGTTGACATTTCATTCGAACTATACCATGTACGTGGCAATTCTAATGTAACTCTAATGTACATATTGCATTAAGCAGGCCTGCACAACTTAAAATGTAAGGCGGGCCGTAACACTTTCTGAAAAACTTGTGCGAGCCGAAAGAAAATAGGACAGGGAGACAACTATTCAAAAAATAATAATAATAAAAAGAATATTTCATATCTTTGCGCGCGGCCAAGAGGGTGCTGGCGGGCCGCATGTGACCCGCGGGCCGTATGTTATGCAAGCCTTGCTTTAAGTATGGAGAAAACGGGGTCGGTTATCTCCTTTGATGCATGTGCCCCGAAACAAATATTTTGGTCCTTGAGATGTGATTTGATTAAAACTTACACATTGGTGTGATAAAACAATTTTAAATGGAAATAATAAGTTTAAAGGAAAAAAAAAATCAATGCAAGAACGTAATTCTGGAAAATATCTTGTAAGAATCTATAAAATATTCTAGACGAATAAGCATCTTGACGACCAGTTCACATCAACACAGTGATCCGCATACGCCCAGCGGTCCCAGCGCTCAAATTCCATCTGACTTGGACAGCCTTAAAATCATCGACACCAAACTTCTGGCAGGAGACAGCGGTTCCTAGAATTTTATGCTGAGCGCCAAAGCTGCTTAGAGCTTAATTACTTCCGGCGCCCCAAGATCAACTAAGGACTTAACGTGCATTAATCACACGTTGTGTTGAAAATTCGTTAGCAATTTAAATAAAGCAAAAATCTTTCACTCGTCAACTTTCGGCTGCGAATCGGGGTCGGAGAGAAGCACTGGGCTAAACCAAGATAGTGTGAGGATCAACGATTTGTGGATTCGTGTTTACTACATGTAGAGACACATTTGCAGTTTCTCAGGTTAGTCATATTTTTTTTGTATGAATTAGTGATGAAGATTACAACATTTGGCAGACAAATTTATTGGGAGAAATATGATCTGAATATTATTTAATTAATATTTTAATAAAAGGGTGTGTTTATATACTTTTATACAAGTGGAGTGATTCAGTCAGTGTCAAGTGGTGTGATTCAGTCAGTGTCAAGTGGTGTGATTCAGTCAGTGTCAAGTGGTGTGATTCAGTCAGTGTCAAGTGGTGTGATTCAGTCAGTGTCAAGTGGTGTGATTCAGTCAGTGTCAAGTGGTGTGATTCAGTCAGTGTCAAGTGGTGTGATTCAGTCAGTGTCAAGTGGTGTGATTCAGTCAGTGTCAAGTGGTGTGATTCAGTCAGTGTCAAGTGGTGTGATTCAGTCAGTGTCAAGTGGTGTGATTCAGTCAGTGTCAAGTGGTGTGATTCAGTCAGTGTCAAGTGGTGTGATTCAGTCAGTGTCAAGTGGTGTGATTCAGTCAGTGTCAAGTGGTGTGATTCAGTCAGTATGAGAATTTAAAAAAAAACTCTTATTATAAAAGGAAATACAAATTAAATGGCTCCTAATAAAACAGCTATTTATCTTCCGGAAAAAAAAAAAAAAACATTATAATGACATTATCTGTCAATGGTCAACCTGTTTTATCCACAGAAGAAAGAAATACACCGCCTGAAGTGTCGGGTCAGAATTGGATGGGAACATGATTTTTTTTTCATCAGAGATCCACAAAAGATATGTTGATGGAACAAACGAAATCCCGCTTCAGTGGACGCCACCATCTTTATAATGGTGACATTTACCGGACAATCCTGGCAGTAACTTCGACATCTTCCCTCCACCCCCATCACGTTTCCCAGCACTTTCTGACGACCCGACGACTCCACGACAAAACATGTCCCCCACGCGTCCCAAAGGGCTTCCACCAAACCTAATGTACCATGTGGCAGTTTGTCGCGGTATAAAATTTAAAAAAAAGGAAATTGTTAGGGCATTGTACCCCTGGACCGGACAAACACTGAGATCAAAACCTGGGGGTCGGTGGGAGGGGGTGTGTGGCGTCTCATAGTCGGATCGGAAATATCATAAGATTGAAAAAAAAAAATATATAGTTTTAATATCTCACAATATATTTTGTTCCACTCCATTGGTTTTCCAACGACACAACATTTATGATCATGCCTGTTAGTGTCCGTTGACTGGACGCGTTGTTCTATAATAACTTCTAACCATCAAAATGATATTTAGGTTTGGTCGTACAGGTGTCCTAGATTTCTGGGGTTTTTGCCATTGTTACAATTTGAACAAATGTTGTAGCACCTGTTAAATGTCAGGACTTAACAGTCGTAAAGGGGGGTTCCAAAGAAATTATTAGCATTAAAATTACCTGTCATTGTTCCCAGGAGTCACCATTGGTTAAAACTATAGATGTATCCATAGATCCATTGGATATTTTTTTTTTTCAAAATTTTTTCTCCACGTTGTCTGGCAGAATACAGAACGTAATGACAAAGCACTGACAACGCAATTGCAGAATTTATGCTTTTGAAACATAAACACAGTAATTAAATTTAATTCAATAAGAACATTTAGTTGATTGAGGTAGCCTTCCAAATTTTCATTTATTTTTTTTTACTGAAAATTGTGTTACATCTAAAAAAATAAATAAATAAACAGTATTTTTTTTTTTTTTAGTATGTCTCTTTTTTTTCTTTTTTTTTTTTTTTTTTTTTGGGGGGGTGGGGGGGGGGGGGGGGGTCCTACGGCTGACGGCGGCAAAACGTGAAACCAAGTACAGGTCCCTGAAGCCCAAAGGGGTGTCTGGGACGACCAGTTTAAAAGAGGTATTAAAGAGAAAATGTCTTAAGACAATTTACAAGGCGCTTAAAATATGATTGTGGTAAATGCAGAGGCAAGCTGCCAGAACATTTGATGGTTTGTATGTTCAGACTTTTTATTGCTTGTAAGACTTTTTTCTAGTATTCTAAGCTCATCACGAGCATCGTCTATTTTCACTGAAACAATTTAAACTTTATGGAATACGAAGACGAAAATGACGTTAATTTCGGGACGCAGTAGATGTTCAAACAAATAAATTGTCATTTTAAAACATCTTATTATCATCATCATTTTAAAAAAAATAATTTTTGCACAGAACCATTCATTTTCTTTTTTTCTCATTCCAAATGCTCTATCCTGGCAATAGACAACTATCCTAAGACAAATCGCCTGCAGACGTAAGGATTGTCTATGATCTTGTGAAAAAAAAAAAAAAGAACTAAATTCAAACAAACAAGCCAAGATTCTTCTCAAAATTTCAACTCACATTCAAGAACTCAACAGTTATTCATACCGAACAATTAATTATTGGACGACAGTTTTACTACATATACTTTTAAGGAACTCCGAAAAACTCAAACAAAGATTCATTTTTTTTTCTTAAATCTACGAAATTTTTTCAGGACTGAACAAAACATCCATTTATTTTAATCCATAAAAATATCTTATCTTATCGTCTTATTTTATCGTCCTATCTTATCATCTTTTCTTATCATTTTATCTTATCTTATCTAAAGTATCTTATCTATATGATCTTATCTATCTTATTTTATCGTATATTAAAAACTATTGTATGCAGTGGTGCATTATTCGAATCCACCACTGACAGAGCAGTACAATGCAAAAGGATTTTAAAATATACATATACTAGCTACTGGACACTTAAAGCTGAATGGAAGTTTGTAAAGCTTCATC
This sequence comes from Lymnaea stagnalis, assembly GCA_964033795.1. NCBI lineage: Eukaryota > Metazoa > Mollusca > Gastropoda > Lymnaeidae > Lymnaea > Lymnaea stagnalis. The sequence continues at coordinate 294,662 of CAXITT010000434.1, forward strand.
TATGGACAGTATGTCATATCGTGAAACTTCATATGTGGACGGTCATATGGCGAAACGGTTTACAGAGGAGAAGTTTATAATGTTTCGTTCGTATGTAGTGGTTACCGTATCAGAACCACATGTCCTCGCGTTCAGCAGATGTGTGCCCTGACGTCAATCCTTTGAAACAATTGCTAAACAAGTCCTACCATTGTTTTCTGTGCTGACAGAGACGGGGTACAGTCCAGTTGGGGGTGGGGAGGGGTATACGTCGCTTTCGGAGATTACTAAACAGTCAACAATTTCCAAGCTGGGATTATTTCTTTCCGTCTCCCACCTGAGAGTTCCAACAACCAGCAATCCGTTGTGCCAAACAATCACCATCACGGTGTGACAACAATCACCATCGCGGTGTGCTATGGCGACTCATGGGTATCAGGAGTGCAGGCGTCTCAATTTTCTTTCTCGTAACGTTCCTCCTTGACACACAGGGCAAATTCAAGGAGGTTAGAGATTATCTCGCGGGTGCTCAAGTCTCTGAGACTCTTGGGTTACGTCAAAGGCGATCAGCCCCCCCAAGATCCGTGGCTTGGGGCAGCGCCGGCACAGCCAACAGATCCTCATACAGTTATGTTTGCTTAAAGAATAGGGACCCTTCAGTCGTAAAAACTAGGATCGAATATCAGGAGAGATGAGATCGGTTATTTAGACACCGTCTCCATCCCGTGTAGTGTTACCAAGTATTAGTCCTTATATTTGTTTCTCTCCTCCCCACCCCCCACCTTTTTTCGCCCTGGCCGGGGGGGGGGAGGACGGACATACATACACACAATAAAATGAAGGATAGTGTTCGTGACGTTATTTGATGTCGTTATAATAAATATTTTTAGAGGCGCACAAGTATTAGTCCTTATATTTGTTTCTCTCCTCCCCACCCCCCCCCTTTTTTCGCCCTGGCCGGGGGGGGGGAGGACGGACATACATACACACAATAAAATGAAGGATATTGTTCGTGACGTTATTTGATGTCGTTATAATAAATATTTTTAGAGGCGCCCCCAACCCCCCCTTTTTTTTTCCTGATTGTAATAAGCCGTTACAATAAAGGGCAAAATTTAACCCTAACGGAGTAACATTCTAGGATTATCAATATTACGGTACCAAAGTTTAGATTTCTCAAGAGTTAGTGACCACTGGACCACATTCTTTTAATTGAAAATGTAAAAATGTGAGAGGGGGGGGGAGAGATGCTGTGGTGTTTAGTGGTCTTAAGTCTCACAGTAACCAGGCCATCATACGCCTGAACGCTTATATAAATAAAAGTTGGTCGTACCGTTTGGGAAACTCCATCCCTTGTACATACACTGCTTAACAGGTTTGTAACATCAATTTTCTTTCATCAATATTTTTACACGTAAGGGATGTTTAAGTTACAACGCTTTAGGGCGCTCGCCTGAATATATCACCGTGTGTATAACACGACTACTCGACACTAGAATAGCATCGTAGTGAGACAGCTCAACACTGGAATATCACCGTAGCGAGACTATACTCAACACTGGAATGTCAACGTATATAGAGAGACTACGCAACACTGGAATACCATCGCATTGAGACTATATGTTAAAGTACGTATATTTTGATAAAATCGGCAATAAACAGAAAAACGTCTGAAAGTTAAGGCGTATGAAGGAATATAAAGCACAACTATTAATTTGATGCCATCCGTTAGTAAACAGGCATTTTAAAGTCCTGCCGCGGCATCTGGTTATCGTGTTACTCTCCTATCGCTGTCTATAAATAATATAGGGGACATGAGTTCTTACGTCAAACTCCCGATAGACAACAACAACAACAACAACAAAACTAAAGTTACGTTTACATGAACAGAAGGGACGCCAGAATTGACAAATCCTCCAAATATTATACTGTTGGAACGGTGATACTGGCATAATATTTAACGAGACTTGAAAAAATTCCTAAGAAACTATACAAGGCTCACAGATGGCATGGGGGGAACCCTTTCCCTTAGGTAGACTGGGGTAAAACCAATGTTATGTTCTGAAATCTTGTTCAGTAAGACAAAGGGAATGTGGTGGTTTTTCTGTGTTTTTTTATACTTTCAATTTTTTTTTAATAAAGGCAACCGAGTATAAACTGGCCAAGTCTGTTAGAAGGGATCAAGGGTCAAGGGTCAAGGATCAAGGATCAATGTAGCTATGTAGCAATGTAGAGCTAAACCTTTTCTCAAAAAATGGAGTTTTGAATTCTTGAAAAAAATATTGGCAAAAAAATAAGTCTGAATGTGTTGTTATAAACACTTTTCCCTTCGACTCCAACTACAACATCAACAATGAAGAGCAGTGACCCACGGCATGGCGCATAAAGATACGAATCTGAAATGATACAAAACTAGATTCAATATTTCCGGACACTTTTCCCATAACTTAATCCGGAATAAGTAGGGGGTAACTTTTACGACTCCTCGGCTCCTAGAATTTCTCGGCTCCGGTAAGAATCAAATCTAAATTAGCATTCCAGCTCTCCCTCAAGTGACTAGGTATTGACTAAGCTCATCTTAAGCCCTAATCGAACTTCAGGAGATCATCCTGGTATTCAATCCCGATTCTCAAGACGCCCACGGTCGGGCAGACAAAGAGAATGACGCCATCATTTTGTAACTTGTCACCAACCGTGTAACACACTCAGAAAAGCCCCCCCCCCCCCCCCCCCCTTCCCCAATGCCCGTTTAACTCAGAAAAGCCCCCCCCCCCACGCCCGTTGCCCAATGACGATTTAAACAAGTGACTTGCCTTCGGGCGATGACCGTTGTAACGTCGGCTGACCACTGACACGCGCCTGTTGATATTCTGAGGAATGGGGCAAGGGTCAGGCGTGACCTTTTGGGGTGGTCCATACGTCGGTGGTCCCCGGGTCGTCTAGAGTCTAGAGGAGTTTTAAACACGATTAATGGTGATTAACGGGTTCGACATATTCCACGTGCAGCATGGATGTCAGGGCTCGCACGAACCCTAGATGCCACGAATCCTATGATGACATCTATACATATCTTGGATTGTGCCGGTTGCGGTGGAAGAACGTATTATGCTCACACGTTAAAATGTAAACATGTACCGCAAACCTCTGATCACGAAAATGTATTCAAAATTATTATTATTTAAAATGGTTTTTAAAAAAATCTACTTTCTTAAAAAAACAAAACTAATTGAAACGCACTACAAGTAGACAATACGTTACAGTTGTCTTAAATTGCATTACGCACAGAGAGAGTTGTCTTTTAATGTATGAGAAACAAGTCCTAGGACTAGGTGGATGAGTGTATTTATTTGGACATTAGATTTCATAAGAAGTTTTCTGTGCTGCTTTTTGGGGACTAGCTATTTCGTAAGTCTATGTGACTATGTGACTATGTGACTATGTGACTATGTGACTATGTGACTATGTGACTATAGACTATGCGCGACGTTTTACATCAGTCCCAGTCGCCGTCGGTCGGGTGTACGACTAAATTCGCGAATCCCAGAACACGACACGATTTCAGGTATTTGTGAATATCTTTTATCGTTTCTTTCACAGTGCTCTGTGTCAAAATTTTTCATTTATTTACTGCCGCGTTCGTTTTTAAGTATCGTTTCTTGAAACTCTTAAACTCTGTCCAGTCTGTACGTGTTTAAGGGGGCTGGGTGGAGGTTGCCTGTGGCTTTGCGTACAAATATATAGATAACATGAAGTTTTTTAATTGTGTATCCACATATGATATATTTCTATACAGCCTTCGGGGGGTCTTAAACATAACCTGCGCCAAAGATAAACAAACACCGAGCAGTTGAAGATCAACTGGTGTAGCCCCCAGTTAGCAAGGATTCTGGCGGTTGGCGCTGGGTTCTCGTCTAAACAGATTTGCGTTCCATTGGGCATTAGAAAGCTTTCGTTACATAACTTACATCTTTAACCTGTAGGCTTTACGTGTTCCATACCCTGGTAACAGAACTAAATCCTTGGGGGCCGGGCATCGCGCTGGCCCACGGAGATCAAAGCCGTGTTGTCTGTGACGCCCCTGGAGTGAGCGGAGACCGTAAGACTTAAACTCCCCGCGTGACGTCACTTCCGCCGGGCATGCTCAAAGCCGGCCCCGAAGACTGACCCTTTGACTTAACAGTTTGTTGCTGCGAGCAGAGGAGGACCATTGGGGGGGGGGGGGGAGGGGGGGGGT
>CAXITT010000434.1:298881-341396 GCA_964033795.1 Lymnaea stagnalis
GGGGGGTGGGGGGGGGTGGGATGTGCAGTACCAAAGCCTACAGCTGTTGTGGTGTTTCACTATTTACTGAGAGATAAATTAGAGACAGTGGTGCGACGTAACTATGAAGCTGAAACGGAAGGAGGAATAGCCACTGCGTGTGAAGTTTTAATTTAAGCCAGGAAGCCGTTGGAGGATTTGTGGGGAGGGGGGGGGGGTTAATAATGCATTAATTCAATTTCACCTCGGTTGGAAGCAATGATGACCGTGCGTGATTTCACAAAACTATTTTAACATCCGGGTCTGAAGACTGAAATATTCACTCAGTGATTAAGAGTCATCGAGCTCCAAAGCTCTGCCTTGACAAAATCCTCTTTTAAAAGTCTCAAAAAAGCTATTCAGTGCTCTTACATAGCAATACATTTGTTAAGATTAAGCATTCCTTTAAGTATTGAAATGCCATATTCACAAGACAAGTTAGGCACAATGATCCAATTGGTGTTTTAGTCAGATACACGTAATGAGTTATACATATTTGAATATTTCCAAATGACTGATCTCGACAGTCACAGGGACAAACTTAACACTTTTTACTGGCACTTTAAAAAAAAAAGAGTTGTACCTACCACAAAATAAGCACCCACGAAAATCGATTAGGTCCAAGACATTTTTCTTGTCTCAAAAAGAGTGAAGCGCATGTAGTGATACAGATCCAATAGAAAGAAAAAAAAAACCCAACAAAAAAAAAACCCTTGATAATCTTTATGCATTATCAAAACAATAACAAATATAAATAAAAACTTACAATTATATTTATTTTTATCGATGTTTGAAAAAAAAAATTTTTTTTTTCTTTATAAAATGATTTAATAAAAGACAAACAATTATTATAGGGATGCTAGTTGCACACATTTCTAATAGGATAAATGAATTGAAAGATTCGCTGTATTTCTTATCAAATACCCACATTAAATTATATGGCATTCCAGTTATTCCCCTCATCATATCATATCATATCATATCATATCATATCATATCATATCATATCATATCATATCATATCATATCATATCATATCATATCATATCATATCATATCATATCATATCATATCATATCATATCATATCATATCATATCAAATCATATCATATCATATCATATCATATCATATCATATCATATCATATCATATCATCTCATCTCATCTCATCTCATCTCATATCATATCATATCATATCATATCATATCATATCATATCATATCATATCACATCATATTCCCCTCATCATATCATATCATATCATATCATATCCTATCCTATCCTATCCTATCCTATCCTATCCTATCCAGCCTATCCTATCCTATCCTATCCTATCCTATCCTATCCTATCCTATCCTATCCTATCCTATCATATCATATCATATCATATCATATCATATCATATCATATCATATCATATCATATCATATATATTATATGAAAGTGAATGTTTGTTTGTGGATTTGTTTGTTACACAAAAGCTTTTACAAGGATTTGATGGATCTTGACCAAGCTTGCTACATATATCCATCATTATCCAGAAGGAAATCTTAAAGTTTTATGAAATTTTTATAACATTCCGTTTGGGGCGGGGGGCCCCAAATTAGTTTTTTTCCTTATATGAGCTAGATAAAATAAAATTAACAAAAAAATACTCCTACATGAGCTTATGTATCTGGACCAAACTTAGTACACATATACTTTATTATCCATATTAAAATACCGAAGTGTATTGAACTCATAATATCCATCCGTCTGGGGCCGGGGGCTTCCCGTTTCATTTTTTCTTATATAACCCATATAAACATCAATAGGCTTAGACAACACAATAGTTTCTATGTGAATTGATGGATATAGGCCTAGCGTTGTAGCAATACCCTTCATTGTCTGTATTGAAATATCGGTGGATTGAAAACTAAGAATATCCATTCTAGAATTTTCCAGAAAGTTCAATAACTTTAAAATGCTATATCTTTGGCATTTTTAAGTAGATTCTAATGGGAGTAATTTTAAATTTTAACTCTATTATTTATCCGTCTGATATTTTTAGGACCCCTTTTCTCAGGCATACATAAATCGTTACAGTTATGGAATGGGCCCCCCCCCGGGGCCCCTTGATTAACTTAAAAGAAAAACGATTAAAATTTTGGCATTTGTTTGAGATTTTAATCATATTCGAAAAATAATTAGAAAATTAATTTTTACATATGTTTCGAGCAGTTTATTAAATTTAATCTAGAATGTTCCAGAGAGTTCTAAATTGTTACAAGGGGATATATAGATCTAAGGGATTATTGAATGTTAGTTAGTTCTATTTATTTCTATACTTCCCCGGAGTTTACTGTTCTCTCAGTACCCAAGAAGAATTTTTTGATACGGGATCCCAAATGTGTCGGGATCCCATCATAATCTTTATCCCAACGGGATTAGGATCCCACCAGAACACGGCATCCCAACGGGATCGGGATCCTAAACTTGAATGGATCCACCGGGATCGGGATAACACCGGGAAACGGCACTGCGCCAGATCGGTGTCAGAATGGGATCGTGGTCCAAATGGGATCGGGTGTCACACCAGGACGGGGCCCTAATGCAATTCCGGGCAAGGCCGGGTATATTGGCTAGTAGTAAATAAAGCTTCATCTGCGTAACACATTTACGTTCATATTTTCAAACCAATCGTGGAGGACAATCCCTTCAGAGGGGGGTCCCCCGAGACGTCCTGAATACGCCCATGCCAAAGTTAAGCCGCTGGTGGCTTTTGAAAAGTTACCATTTTAAACCTTCATATTATATGAGCGTGTAAAGCCGAGCCGATAGATACGCCACTGATCGGGCGATCGGAGCCGATAGATACGCCACTGATCGGGCGATCGGAGCCGATAACCTGAGCGGACTATTCCCCCCCCCCCCCCTTCCCCATAACACAGACGGCGCCGTTAGCAATGATTAACGGAAGTTTTAGCAATAAGTCACGCCAATTTACGCTTTAGGGGACGGCTAGGCGGTCAGCTAATACACCGGGACGTGGATCTATGGCCAGGCGTAACCCTGTGTCTAAGCCGGTCATTTTTTTACCTCCCGCCCTTAGATCGGACGAACTATGCGGCTGGAGAATGGGTTGGAAGGGAGAAAAAAAGTGGGGGGGGGGTGGTGGGGGGTAGTAAAGTGCGACTACAATAATTTATCTTTTCTAGTTGTGTCTAAAAGGGGACTCAATGATTTTGACATGAAGTCGGCGGATTGATACCGGGGATTGTATAATCTGTATTGAGATTGGGGATTGTATAATCTCAGACAGAAACGATGGTGTAAAACGTTTCTCAGTGGTTTTTTTTGTGATGTGCGATGGATATTATGGGATGTTTTAATCAGATACGCAATGATTTCGTTTCGGTTGCAATGCCGGAATGGCAGTGTTACTTTTGGTGGAGAAGCGTGAGTGGCGTTTTGTTGTGTGTCTCATGAGTATGAAATAAGAAACTTACTCTTTTCAAGAGGCGTTTGTGTTAGTGTTGAGAATCCTTGTCATGAAGTTATTTTTGCGTTAATGTTGAGAATCCTTGTCATGAAGTTATTTTTGCGTTAATGTTGAGACCCTTTGTCATGGAGTTATTTTTGTGTTAATGTTGAGACCCCCTGTCATGGAATTATTTTTGTGTTCATGTTGAGACCCCTTGTCTTTGATTGATTGACTGAATACTAATATAGCGCTCGTATCCATGCTACTTTAGCATGCTCACAGCCCTCTGATGTTCTCAAATCAATTTAAAGAAAATAGTCTTTAACAGTTTCTGAGATGATTTTTTTTTTTTATCCTTTTCAATTTCCCTCAAAGATTTACATGGAGTTAACGTTGTGTAACAAATTTTGTGGGTTTTGAGTAACTAGAAGTTAAAACACATTTATGAACGTTTACCTTGTTGCTTTTGAATAAAACACGAACTGAGAAGATGCTCAACGTGGACAGAATTTTGGGTTAGACTTCATACTTCATAGATACAGTATAGTATATTATTTTTTTAAAATTCCATCTTTTTTTATTTTACTGCACATTTTTTGCTGATTTTTCACATTTTTGTTTCTCACATTAATCTATGCATTATATATCAGCTACTTTAAAGAAATATCATTTCTAAAAATGAAATTCTGCCACTGTGATAGTTAATTAATACACCTGGGACACACCTTGTACGAATGCCGTAGTGTCACTATTAATGGAGACTTTAAAATGATCTCATTAAATCTCATCGATTTGCTCGCAGTACGTCATTTGCCGCGCTCGTGCTACGTCATTTGCCGTGCTCGTCCTACGTCATTTGACATGCTAGTGCCACGTCATTTGACATGCTAGTGCCACGTCATTTGCTATGCTCGTGCTACATCATTTGCCGTGCTCGTGCTATTGCCATTTGCCACGCTCGACCTACGTCATTTGACATGCTAGTACTACGTAATTTGTCACACTCGTCCTACGTCATCTGCCGTGCTCGTGCTACGTCATTTGTCGTGCTCGTGCTACGTTATTTGCCGTGCTCGTGCTACGTCATTTGCCGTGCTCGTGCTAAGTCATTTTCCGATACCGAAACCTTAAACTAGGAGTCGTATGTGTTAGAGAAAAACAAAGTTAATCTGACCCAAATGCGTTTCGCTCGACAAATAACTGTTAACTCATTTTTTCGTCCTATGCTTGGTGCCTCCCTCTCTCACCCCCGCCCCCCCCCCAATTTTTTTCCTCACCCCCAACTCACTCAATGAATCCGCCATTGTCATGGATTATCATTTCCCTTTTTTTATAGCTTTCTATAATCCATCAATAATATCATCTTACTATCATTCTCCAATAACAAAAAAAAATGTCATCGCCTTCCTGGTGGGATTTTGAAGAAAGACAAAAACACAGCAACAGAATCACGTTTTAAGCTAGACATGTTTAGAAACACGAACAGGGGGAGAGAAGAAGAGGGGGGGGGGGACACAAATGGCACTACAAAAAAGCATAGCCACGGGGAGCTAACGCTAAATGAAGGGACAATTCCCCCCCCCCCCTTTCTTTTTTTTTAAAGACGCATTGACTTACGTGCCTATTGAAGGGGAAGTAATCACACCCCGAAAGGCTTTTTCCCGTCCATTTAAAACGAAATAAAGAAAGGATGGGGTCGTGTCTTTTCCCGAAAATTTTCAGAATTTTCCCTGAGACTAGAACGATGATTAGTGGCNGGGGGGGGGGGGGGGCACTCACCTCTCCCTTACACCCCTTCTCCCCATTTCACGTTTAAAAAAAAAAAAATGTGTGTGTGCCACTCCAAAATAGGCAGAAGTCGTGATGACGAGTTATACGGGCTCACGTCTGAGCGGCCATATCCTGGAGGGCATGTCTTAGAGCTCCTACAGCAAGGGCCGTCACGCCGGGCCCTCTTTCTTTGAGGTAACTCACCCTTGCATTAAGTTGTGTAATAAAAAAAGTGGGTAATTAAATACTAGGGGGGCGCTGCAGATATTTAATGAGATGACGAGGCTTTACTTTGGAGGACTGCATTCCCCCCCCTCTCCCGCCACCCCACCAAAATAAAAAAAAAAGGCCCTGCCGCTCATACCAGAGAGGGACCGAGTAGAGGGGAAAACAAATGGGGGGCGGGGGGTGTCTAAATGACAGAGGGGAGCAGCACAAAAGAAATGAAACTAATCTTCTTTATTGTTTATACGTACGTGGTTGATAATGTTTAAAAATGCGCACGCAAAAAAATTAATTGAGAGCGTATAGTTAATTTAATATCAAATTAAAGGTGTGTGTGCTCACGTGTGTGTGTTCATGTGTATATGTGTGTATATGTAGTTGTGTATGCACGTGTGTGTGTGTGTGTTTGTGTGTGTGCGTGTGTGCGTGTTTAGGTGGAGACTGTGCCCTGGTTGAAAAAGGCTGTACAGGGTTATGAAACTTTAGCCTTAATTTCTGCCTCGCTTCTGCCTCGCAAGTGCTAACAATGATCCCATCTTGAAACACACAGTCACATCTTGTTTCTTATAAGGTCTCATAAACTGTGATACTCGTATTATGAAGCTAATCATTTTCATTTATCCATAATCCCCCTCCAACCCCCCCCCCTCCCAAACTGTCGATGTAACGTAAATTTTCAACGGTATAAATTATTGTTTATAGGTGAGCAGTAGGGGGCAGGATGAATTGTAGAGGTGAATAATTTTATAATGAATAGCTGAACATCGATCGTCTGCACACACTGACAATAACAACAACCACAAGAATAAGAATGCGGTATCTCCAGCCTACAAACTCAGTAGACAATGAAAAGATCTTCAATTGCTGAGTTACCGAGTTCCTGCATCCGTCATTCATGTTTTAATCCGTTCGGCTACATGATAGTCGTACAGACTACATGAGATCGTACAGACTATACATGATATTCCTACAGACTACATCATATTTCTACAGACTACATGATTTTTCCTACTAACTACTTGATACTCCTACAGACTAAATGATATTCGTACAGACTATATACATGATATTCGTACAGTCTGCAAGATATTTGTACAGACTACAAGATATTCGTACAGACTATACATATTGTCCTACAGACAACATGATGTTCGTACAGTATCATACTAAATAAATTTTTTGAAATCGTTTTAATCCATCTATTTATGTCACAATACATACGTAATAAACATAAGGGTATGTGGATTCAATGGACATTTCATTGTATGTCATAAAGCTACACACAGCCCTGTATACGTCATTCCCAAAGCCCACCCCACACCCCTACTGATTGAAAAGCTAATATTCCTATTAACTGGCGCCCACACTACTCCCCCACCCACCCATCCCCCCATCTCCCCTCCCTCCAGACCTTTAATTGTAACATTGGGACTAAAATTTACTGGCCGTGGATGTATAGGGTAATATTCAAACATTAACATTGCGAGGATTGTGGGGGGGGGAGGGAAAAAAAGGTGGAGGGTGGGGGTGGACACAAAACGTGACGTGTAAGAGGACATAAATATACCCTCCCTCCCCCCCCTCTTCACCCTCCTCTACCCGTGCCTCTCTTCCTCGCATCTCTAAGGGAAATTTTCCGCACGAGGGGGGACAATTTAATTCCAGGAACGAGCCTAATAAGGTGGAAAACTCGGGCCCGTAATGAAAGTGATTGATATGGAAGAGGGCCCAGCCTGCACGTACATTTTTCTGCGTGAGTTCCCAGAAAGGGGTGCGCGCTGTGCCTCTCGACTCGGATAATTGCGGCCGTTGCTAGCCTTTTAGGCTTCGACCAACATCGCGCCCCGGCGCCCCTCTTCCGTTTCTCCCTCCCTCTCTCTCTCTCTCACTCGAGAGTTTTATTCGAGATTCTTATATACAGCCCTGTGCTCCCCATGCCCGTCCCTCTCGCCGTGCTTGACCAGAGTCCGCCCCAGTCTTCCTTTGTGTACGTTCCGTCTTTCTCTCTTCGACTCCGTGTTATCGGGGGGGGGGGGCATCCTCCTCTCATGACGCTGTCCTCAAGGTCTCACCCCCCCCCTCCCGTTGTTTGGCCTCCTCTGTTCTCCGTCAGTCTCCGTGACTCTGTTGTCATCGTCTTTCTCCCAATGTCGTTGATTCGTCCTCTTCTTAGCTCTCGAGGTCCTCCTGAATTCGCATTTATCATTTTCGCGCCCCCCCCACTCCCCCCACTCTCTATTACTCCAACTACCGTGTCCTTATTTTTTGGTTATTTAATCCAACGTCATTATAACTGAATAATCCCACTCTCTATACTCAAATCCCGCTCTCTGTTATTCATTCCCACTCTCCATAGATCTGCTTACTCCCAATGTTTCTTAATTGCAACATTGTTTTTCAAATAACCGAGGTGTAATAAAATGATGTACTTTATATTCATGATTCAGTATCTGCATCCCTCCCTCCAGAAATGCCTTTTATCTCCTACATCACTCTCTCTCTCTCTCTCTCTCTCTCACTCTCTCAAATTATTTCCGTTATACTGGGCATGCGCGACATTCGTTTCCTTGGATACATATACATATTCATAAACGTATGCGGGGGGTGAGGAGGAGGCAATGTATTTTTTAAAGACGTCACCAACGTGTAATTTCTACCATGCCATTTGTCCTACTACTTAACTGTTGAAGTATGGCCAAACTTCCAACGTTATTTCCCATCCATCCACCCATATATCCACCCACCCACCCACCCACCCATCCATCCATCCATCCATCCATCCACCCACCCACCCACCCATCCACCCACCCACCCATCCATCCATCCATCCATCCATCCATCCATCAATCCATCCAATCAAACAATTTCAAAACCTCATCTTCTTTTTTAAAAAAAATACACCGTTCACATTTGACCTCTAACCTCTATGTTCCATGGTCATTCCCCCCCCCCCCCCCCCCCCCCTTTCACTCTTACAATCTTTACTTGTACTTATCAACCTTAGGACTAAGCATGTTATTTGCATAACCCCGCCCCCTTCCTACTTCACGGCCAAATGTTTAAAGTCTATAAATAGAAATCCCTGCGCTGACGGCCAGCGAATTTGGAATTCCCCTGGCCAGTTATTCAGCCGGCGGCAATTTTGTGGTTGGACATACATATCGACCATCTCTAGAATCACAGACGATCTGTGGGTGGACGTACATATCGACCATCTATAGGATCACAGACGATCTGTGGGTGGACGTACATATCGACCATCTCTAGAATCACAGACGATCTGTGGGTGGACGTACATATCGACCATCTCTAGAATCACAGACGATCTGTGGGTGGACGTACATATCGACCATCTATAGGATCACAGACGATATGTGGGTGGACGTACATATCGGCCATCTATAGAATCACAGACGATCTGTGGGTGGACGTACATATCGACCATCTATAGAATCACAGACGATCTGTGGGTGGACGTACATATCGAACATCTATAGGATCACAGACGATCTGTGGGTGGACGTACATATCGGCCATCTATAGGATCACAGACGATCTGTGGGTGGATGTACATATCGACCATCTATAGAATCACAGACGATCTGTGGGTGGACGTACATATCGAACATCTATAGGATCACAGACGATCTGTGGGTGGACGTACATATCGGCCATCTATAGGATCACAGACGATCTGTGGGTGGATGTACATATCGGCCATCTATAGAATCACGGGCGATCTGTTGGTGGACATATATAGAGACCATTTATAGCAGGCCCGCACAACTCAAAACCTAAGGCGGGCTGTAATACTTCAGGGAAAAACTTGCGCGGACCAAAAGAAAATAGGACAGTGGGGGAAGCTGTTAAGAAAATAATAAGAATAAAGAATATTGTGTTAGTTTGCGGGCCGCAAAGTGGGTGTTGGCGGGCCGCATGTGGCCCGCGGGTCGTATTTTGTGCAGGCCTGATCTATAGGATCACAGACGATTTAAACATTCAATCTTTTATTTAAAGAGCTTTTTTAATTTAAAAAAAACGGGTTGTTCACATCAATGTAAAAAAAAAAACAAACAACATGTCGCTGATGGGTGTTGATAAAAAATTTGATCTCAATGAAAAACAATTATTAAATATACTTAAATTCCTTCCATCAACCCTTAAAACTTCCGTTCTGAGCAATGCATTCCATAAACAAAAACACACACAAATAATAATAATAACAATCACTTAATTAACTGAAATGCACAGCTCTAGAATAATTAAAGATATCTCTTAGTGAATCTTTCTTCATATTTGACAAATTACCCACTGGATGCAGCAAGCGTTGTTAATATTCAATTATCGTCAATAATTTCTTGTCCTTAAAATTTTAATTTTTTTAATGAAAAGAGACAAAGATGAAGATCTTCGTGCTCTTTTGAATCGTTGTATCCTCGGCTTGGTACTTGCTCCACTCTCATCCTATACGGGTAAGTCTCATGGATCGCGGCATCACGCGAGATCTCCTGACCGGAGCCAGACAAAGGGGTTCAAGTGGGTCTAGCCACGGGCGCCCCTAGGGGGTGAAGTGACTAATGTCCAGCAAGACACTTTTTTTGCCTTTGTGCTACTTTTTAAAGACGTTGTTTGGCCAGAGATTCTGCAACCTACAACATATTTCGATATTGAACAGAGTTGTCTTCTTTTTGGCACCTTGACTTCCAGCTAAATCTTATTTAATTTTAAGGAACTAATTTCAGGAAATACCAGCCAATAAGTAAATTAATGTCAGTTAGCGATAATAATTAAACTTAAGTGTGCTATTAATAAAGACGGATCATATTGGTGACGCTTGCTTGTTATTATGTGCTGTGCACTCTACACTCGAGATCATTGATCAAACTCTACCGCCACTGAGAACAGCACGATGGCTGTACGATAGATAAAGCGACCACATCTCTACCATTGACTTTAGTCAATGCACCATTCACCACACATCTTTATAAGCACACACAATTCAGATACATGTTGCATCATTACACGAATTATTTGTAATTTTTTTAATGTGTGGGGGTGGGGTGCATATTTTTTTTTGTGGGGTTGGGGAGAGGGGAGGGTGCATTATTTTTGTGAGGTTGGGGAGGGGGGGGTGCATCATTTTTTTTTGGTCCACTGCTTATTCTAAAAAAGACTTGTGTTTAATTTGTATTCTTTACGTTTTGTGGTTTTACTGAGTGGTGGAAAAGTCAAAGGCCACCTCGGTTCACAAAGTCAGTGACATCCTCGGGTGTCAAACCCCATCTTCCCCACTGGGTGCACCTTTCGAGACAGAAGCTGAAACTCCAATTTCTTGGTTTCTTTTTCAAAACAGTGTCACTCCAGAACTTCACACGTTCCATTCGCCTGTTCTCATAATGCTGTGTCGGCCCGTGACTAATAATATCGCATACAAACTGAAACGTGACATGGTACTTTGAAGTAACTTGAAGTACCTTGAAGTATTTAAACTGGTTTTCAAATTGCTGAAGCGATTCCAAAAAAAACCCCAACATATTAACATTACTGTCCAATGATTTTAATTTCTTACTACGAATTCCTTTTGGATTAATGCACAAATTTGCTACGGTACATTGGGATGACAGTATATATATAAGATGTTAAAATTTTATTGGATTTTCTCCTTGTTAAAATAAGTCCACAGTATGACAATAAACAACAAAAAAAAAATGAATTTCAGGAGGTATATGTCTTTAAGAACTGTAACAGTGTTAGTTATCCTTATTTTTACATAAATTTAATTTAGTAAAACTTTTCCTTTCCTGGTATCTGAAGCTGTAATCATGTCAATCCCTTGACCAAAATCAATGTCCTTCACTGTATACCCTTTTTAATTGATATTAGAGCCAGATCAAAAAGCCTTGACTGTCCGATGGTGGATAGTAAATAGTTCTTGATTAGCCTTTATTCTGAAAAGCTCTGGTCACATGAACTCACAAAGACACAGATCATAACAAACAAAAATTAAAGGCTTTGCGAGAGTAACTCGTAGAGACTCTTAGGAAGTCCCATCGAAGAGACTCTTAGGAAGTCCCATCGAAGAGACTCTTAGGAAGTCCCATCGAAGAGACTCTTAGGAAGTCCCATCGAAGAGACTCTTAGGAAGTCCCATCGAAGAGACTCTTAGGAAGTCCCATCGAAGAGACTCTTAGGAAGTCCCATTCAGCTATGAATTTAGAGAACTCAAATACTGACCAGTCCATGACTTTGTGAAATTCAATATTAGCTGCCTTTAGGTGTCTTCTAAGCCTTAATATTTCTTTTAAAAGCTCATCTTCTGATAATTCAACATAGAAAGAGGTTCATTTTGGAACGGACATCACAAACTCTTCTCACATCATCTATTGCCTGTTCTCCTGTCATTCTCTTCTGAAACCTTAATCTTCTTTCTACAGAAATTCCATATTTGTCTTATTATTAAATTACCTTTTCAATAGCATGTTCCACCAAGTTGCAGCGCTTCTCGTGGAGAAACAATTATGAGGCACCAACCTTGAACATTTAATAAAAGACGCATGTGGATTGGTTACCTGTGTGGAGAATGTACATGTGATCGACTATCCTTTTATGAAATTCGATTAGACCGAGCAGTTGTTTTCTCTGTAAATATGCAATTTTTTCAAATTGGTGTCACCCCTGAGATGGTGTCACTCAGTGCGGTGCGCAGCCACCCCCCCCCCGCACCCCCTAGTGACGCCACTTGGAGAACGCAATAATTTGGACCTTAATTAATAGATGTCGACTTGTGTCCTATTTTATATTTGAAACCGATTGTGATGGGACAATCATTAAAACAAAGCTCCTTTATATGTGCGAGTGACTGTTGTAGAGGGCTCTCTCTGGCATAATCAAAACGGTGCTTTACGGAATTTGTCATAGTTACGGTATTTATAATGCTTGTTATAGAAAACAAATACAAAGAGAAGTCATTAAAGTTATTAAATGTAATCCACAGGGATATAGGAGGAGACAAAAGCTAATTGAAATGATTGTTTAGTTTTTGTACAGTTGTATAGCAGAAACACTGTGTCGCCTGTTCTGTAGTGCTGTGACGCCTGTTCTATAGTGCTGTGACGCCTGTTCTATAGTGCTGTGACGCCTGTTCTATAGTGCTGTGACGCCTGTTCTGTAGTTCACCCTATTTTTAACGCACTTTTTAAAAATTCTAAATTTGGAGTGGTTATATGTGTGGAAACTTTAAGTGTGATCAGTTGCCCTATGATGAAATTCGATTTGACGGAGCAGTTTGTGCTCTGTGAATATGCTTTTTTCTATCTGTTGTCACCCCTTGGGATGGTGTCACCCGGTGCGGTCTGCACCCCAGCATCCTCTTGCTGCATTTATGTTTTGAATATATCGTGTATTTAGGCGGCTAAAAATTTAGCGGTGTTTGATAAGAAGACCGTAGGATACACAGCTGGACCATAATAATAATAATAATAATAATAATCTTAATAAAAATAATAAAGTTTTTTTTTAAAATCACGCTTCATCCCAAAAGGCTCGAAGCGAGGTACAAAGTCAACCATATTAAAAGAGAAATGAAACAGTCTATATTTCATCACATTAAAACACAAAACTCAACAGTACAAAAACTACAAACAAGCATATCCATTCAAAGTCTTTCATCTCTTTCAACTATAAACAACACAAGTCAATATACATCTAGGAGATAATAGTTAGCTGGAAAAGATGATAGACAACGTCACCCCAGCAGATGTCTGCGAAATAGATGTGTTTTCAAATCGGTTTTGAAGGATTTCAGAGTATGGCTGTTTCTGAGCGCGACATGAAGGGTGTTCCAAATTATTGGGCCAGCAAATGGGAAAGTGCGCCTTCCGTAAGTCTCAATGCGAACACGTGGTATCGAGAGTTTGTCACTATTGGATGAGCGGAATTGTCTAGTGGGCACATAAGGCGTCATGAGCGCTTTGAGATAGGACGGCGCCATGTCATTGTCATACAAGCAGGAGGGGTAGCACAGAGTTGCAATTTTGTACTCTATGCGAGCACGGCAGCCAATACAGCTCTCTCAGAAGTGTTTTAGCATGGTCGTATTTGCGTTTACGAAGAACAATGCCAGCCGCATGCATTATTCTATGCTTGTTTATTTTATCCAGGAGCGTAGCTGGAAGACCCGCCATGAGAGCATTGCAGTATAGTCAATGCGTGATAGCACGAATGCAGACATCAACCTCTTTGATTCATCTAACGTTAAGATAAAGGTCTGATAGAAACTAATCCTGCGCAGCTCTAGAAAAATCGTTTTGCACAGCATGTTTATTGGGATTTTCCATAGTTAGTGTTCTGTCAAAGTAGGCACCCTGGTTTTGCACCTTTTGAGCAAACTCAATCTGCACACCTGAGAGAGTAAGGAATTGTGTGTTATTTACAGATTTTTTGCTTTTGAGCAGTAGCAATGGGGGTCAGCTCGGTCTTTTCATCGTTCAATTTGAGCTTGTTCATTGTCATCCAGTGCTTAACTGACTCCACTGTCTTCTGCGTCATTCTAGTTAAAATTGTTAAATAATGACACTAGGAACATTAGTGTAATTAAATTTTCAATCATGAAAGGGGATTTTCGTCATGTTGTTGTTTACAACGATTTTACTCCACTTATCATTATAATCTTAAATCAGCTTGCGTGATACGAAATGCAGGCTTGAAGATTGACCAAATGAGGATTCAATGTTGAAAAAGTAATTGAACAATCTTCCCATCACTTTTTTCCTCTTAAAGCTTCAGTCCACAAATTTTAACAATAATAACGGGAAGTCACGTGCCCGCGAAATGAATTGGAGGCAGACGACAAGGATTCGAAATAATTTTTGCTCCCCGACGCCTTGGACCTGCTTCCATCACCGGCCATATGCCACATGTAAGCGACAATGCCATCATCTGTTTGAGGTCGCACCTTGCATGTCTGCGCCCTTCGCCGACAGCTCGGTGTTTTCCTTCAAATAGACTCGAACCGACGACGCCACTCGTCAGCCATCTCAAGTGCGGACCTAAATGCGGACCACTCGAGGACAGAGACATTGGGACCGCTGGCCAAGTGCCGGCAGACTTTCGGGCCCATTCACGCACCGGCCGTCGGGGGCCACTATTTTATCGACGACTCTATGATAACAAACGCTGGGTTACAAATAGCACACAGCGTCACCATTTTTTTTTTTTTTCTTTTTCAAAGCCGTTGTGTTGCGCGCCGAAACGGGAAATTCCCGAAGTCGAGACCGTCAGATAATTTCGGATCAGAGAGTATGCGAATAACAGATTCGCCGGGATCTAAAAAAAGATGGAGGAAATTTAGACCCATCACGGTCGACCAGCTTCGGTCAAAAGGTGCACTGTTTAAATGTACAATCGCGTCTCACTTAATACGGGGGCCCGGCAGCGGCATGACTTATTGTGGAGCGCTCGCCAACAATAAAAAAATTCAAGCTCCCCGTTTTAAAAAGGAGGACGCACGGCGGCTTCCCCTTGCAAGGATACAGCGTTCAACCTGAGCGCGTCTTCTCAAAATAAATGGAAGTAATTCAAATAATCCTATTCATCGAATGTTGCTTTTTTTTTTTAAAGTTTAAGAAAGGGGGTGGGGTTGGGTGGAGATTAAAAAAATCTGTCTCACGTTCCGTTTGACGATATAGAAGGGGGGGGGGGGAACACCATAAAAACAAATGCTTCTTTATATAGCACGCATAGAAGAGCTGGTTAAGAGGCGCGATGAAAAATGTATGTCGCTGAATTTCTTGCGCCAAATGTAGTTAAATATTGTACAATTTTATAATATGGTCATCTTCTTAAAATGTAGATTTTTAAAATATATTTTGATGACTCTTCTTCTTGTTCGCCCGTCAGGATCGACTAGGACCATCAGAGTCATCCATAGCGGAATGGGGGGGGGGGCTGGGGTGGGGGAGGGGGCACGGTGAGTGCGCAGGTGGCTTGCTAGTCCGATCCGTGCTCGGAATAGTCTCTGGCACCGCGTGGTGGGGACAGTTTGCTGTAGATGGAAAATATATTTTGATGACTCTTCTTCTTGTTCGCCCGTCAGGATCGACTAGGACCATCAGAGTCATCCATAGCGGAATGGGGGGGGGGGGCTGGGGTGGGGGAGGGGGCACGGTGAGTGCGCAGGTGGCTTGCTAGTCCGATCCGTGCTCGGAATAGTCTCTGGCACCGCGTGATGGGGACAGTTTGCTGTAGATGGTGACTACAATGGAAAGAACGGGTTGTTATAAACAAAGGAGTTATAAAGAGGTGAGCATGAATTAAATACATACTGGTTTGACAATCTTTCAATCTTTTGCCTCAAATATTTACGGTGATTTATCAAAAATAAGGACATGCGGTTACGATGCTGATCGAAGATATTCAACTATTGGTGCATATAAACAAGGAAAAAAAATATGTCTATTTAATACGATTCATCCGATTGGTTGAAAAAAAAATTTAATGCGTTTTTTTAAAATAAAAAATGAACAGGTGGTACCATGTTTTTTGTACAGGTGATGGACTCCATCAACAAAGAGTGCAACGGTTTAAAAGACTTGTATCGTCTGCGTTAGAAGCTCCCAAACTGTGCTCCGCCGTGGCCCGGTGAGTTGCTGCTTCATGTAAGGGGCACCGGGAATTGAAAAGTCACTCACTTAAAAAATTCCTTTTTTGCAGTGCACTAGTTAGAATTTGATATAGAGAGCCTTACCTTGGTAAAACATGGATGCAGCAAGGGTTCTGCTGTGCCTTGAACAATTTGAGAACCTCTACATGACGCACCCCCCCCCCGGCCCATCTGAGATCAGTACCACGCACAAAAGCCATCATATCATAGAAAATGCTTCTTTGATGACACGGCTTAAAATCAACTTGTACAAAAATTTGCATAACTGGCACCAGACTGATGTTAGGACTTTGCCTTTTTGCAGATTTAGAACATTTTAGTTGCTGTAAACAGGTTATTGCCTTAAGGAATCTGGTTTAAAACCGGTTTTTGGTTTTAAGAATGCGTTCTCAACTGTTCAGCACAAAAAGATCAGATTGTTTTTCTTTTTTTCAATATGAAAAGGAGTAGCTGAAATCTATTTTTAGATTAGTCAAAAAAAAAAAAAACCACAAAAAAAATCGTTCATTTTGCTACAGTTTGGTACCAAAACTTGACCTATATGTTTTTATCATTGACCAAAGTGTGACAATGCGATCTGCACTTAAATGTAACTTGTTAATTGATATCTAAAAGCCTACGGCAGAACACCAGTCTTTAAAGACAAGGTGACTACGTAGTTCATTCCAAGCGGCAGACAACTCTTTGTAAGTCTGTCTATGGTTGAACATCCCTAGAAAATGCTAGTAATTGTTTTTAAAATAGGTGGAAGCAGAGGCGTCCCAAGAGTGGGTGTCAGCCGGAGCGATATAAGGACATGGCGTCATACACCTCAAGACTCATCTCCACTACACCCTTTCCCCTGACCCTACAGCGAGTAGTCCTTAACTAGATCATACACAACAGCTTATTTTTTGTAACGCGTTAAGTTCTAAACGAACATAAGACAAAAAATGACATATTATTGGGACCTAGAAATTGAGGTAAAAGTGTATGAGTTAAGTCCTAAATCAACATAAGACATAAAAAAGGGGGGGGGGATAAAAATTGAGGTCAAAGAGCTATAAAAAGTAACTAAAATATTTCTTTATTGGAAAGGTTGAAATTTAACTTAAATCTTTAAACTTTAAATTTGTGGTATTCAAAGATGCAGCACAGCTATCAACGCTATGCCTCGAAATATTCATTCTTCACCTTAACAATTTCAAATATTGTTAAAATTGAAAGGGCAGAAAGTCTGGACAATCGCATGTTAGATCCCAAATAGTTCTGTATAATTTTCAGTTTTGAAAATCTCCTCAGACATGAAGCCACCGACAAACATGTCGTTCGATAGAACCGCGGGCTTAATGAAAAGATTGGGAGACATGGCGAACCTCGCTCTGGTGAATCTCCTCAGACATGAAGCCACTGACAAACATATCGTTCGATAGAACCGCGGGCTTAATGAAAAGATTGGGAGACATGGCGAGCCTCGCTCTGGTGGCAGCCCGCTCTCTTTAGTTACACACTGTCCTGGTAGCACCCTGCTACGGTGGCAACCTGCTATTGTGGCAGTATGCTATGGTGGCAATCTGTTCTGGCGGCACCCTGTACTGCTTCCGCCCTATCTGATGGCACTCGGTTCTGTCTTGTGACACCCTGTTCTGTTGGCAACCTGCTGATGTTGCACCCTGTACTTGTGGCACCTTGTTCTAACGGTGACCCGCTCTAGTGGCACCATTCCGTGGTGACACCCTGTTCTCCTGGGACCCTGCCCTGGTGGCACCCTTGTCTGTTACCCTATTATGATTGCACCCTATTTGGATGGCACTCTCTTCTGATGTCCCCTTGAGGGCACCTTATTCTCGTGTGACGCTGCTCCCTATTTAACTCAGATATGTTATGACACCGACTCGAGTGAACTGTTAAATTTGCAATTTTTTTTTTTAAATTTGGTGTCACGCCCCTGTAAGGTTGCCATCGGGTGCGGTCCACATCCTCACAGTGGCGCCAATGGGTGGACGCTCTGTTCCACAAAAATTTAAAACCACTCAACGCCCTTCCTTACCCAACAACCCCAATTACCGCCTCCGATCTTCTCATCAGAAACAGAAATAGCCCCCCGGGCTGACGATGTTGAATTGCAATATACCTGGCCACGACAGAAGGACAACACTGATGCCGCCAGCAGGAAATTCCTACACAATACAGAAGAAAGTCCCCAAGAACCCTCCTATAAAACGACAATTAAATGGAGAGGTGGCCGCAGAGCCGCAGGGGTCCTCGGGCGTTCAGTTTTCATATATTTTTGGCGTTATTTTTTTTCTTTTTAACGAACGGACGGTCGCGAACCATTCGACAACAGCCTCACGTTTATGACACCACAGCGCGGTCGCTGAGGATGTTAAACGCAGATTTACTACCTGGGCCCAAAGAATTCTTACGTGGATCTCGAGAACAGATTTTTTTTTTTTTTTTTTTTAAAGGGATCCCATTGGCAGTTTTAGTATAGTCGAGAACGACAATTTGATTGCTGACCTCAGATCTGCGCCCTCAGATGTGCGGCCCCTTTTTTTAACGGGAGCCGTNACTGAAAAACAACAACAACAAAAAATGAGCGCTCGGTATTTATTGGCGATTCCCCCAATTCCCCCCGTTTGAAAGACTTGCGGAGAGAAAGACGCAATGTGAATGGAGACGAAAATGATGTATCACACTCGCGAGCCGCGGCGGCAGCGGAAGAAAAACGATAGGAATGTAGCTATAATCGTGATTATATTCACAATTATTATTCTTAACGCCATCTTGAAAGGGAAATTTGTGTGCGTATCGTTTTGTTTAGTTCTTACATTTCTTTGACGACATCCTCTTTACATTGAGATACATACCAAAGTCAATTCCTGTAAATATTTGCGCATTTAATTCCCTAAAAAGGGGACGGAGAATTAAGTATAAAACAAATTAAAATGTCTATTTAAAAAAAAAAAAAAAAAAAAAAAAGATATATAACAAAAAATAATTGTGTTGCTGATACGGAATTAGGATAAACTTTGGCATTAAAAATATTTCGGTGTCACGACACATTTCAATAAATATTTTAGGTCGAACGTGTTGAGGGTGGGGGATCCTTTATAGAAGGCGATTATGGCGGATTGGGTAGGAGCGTGGCGGAGGGGGGTGGTAAAAATGTGACGTTTATCAATACATGTGTTAAATATTGCATACATCAATATTTTAAAAGGGTAAAAAATCAACGGAGAATAAATCACATAAATAATAATTCTTTAAATATGTATGAATGTATGTATGTATGTGTATGTGTGTGTGTGTGTGTGTGTGTTTTTGTGTGTGTGTGTGTGTGTGTGTGTGTGAATGTATGTATGTATGTATGAATGAATGAATGCGTTTATCAATACATGTGTTAAATATTGCATACATCAATATTTTAAAAGGGTAAAAAATCAACGGAGAATAAATCACATAAATAATAATTCTTTAAATATGTATGTGTATGTGTGTGTGTGTGTGTGTGTGTGTGTGTGAATGTATGTATGTATGTATGCATGAATGATTGAATGAATGAATGTATGTATGTATTTATGTATGTATGTAGGCATGTGTGTGTGCGTGTGTGTTTGCGTGTGTGTGCGTGTGTGTGCGTGTGTATTGCTGTTACGTTTTGTTCAATAGTCGCTCAAAATAAAGATCTCCAAAGGCAGCACTACTTAGTATTCTCATCAAGTGCATTACTCTTATGGAAGTATTGTCAAGTAACTCCAGTAGATGCAAGGTTCACGCACATGTGACATGTGTCATTTCTTATCTTGTACATACTCTTGACACATTAAGTCTAATGCTGAGATTTCATTAGATTCAAAGTTTCGTTTTAAATGTAAAAAAGTAGCCACCGTCTACATTTGAGCTTTAAGTTGTCTCCCTTCAATTTGAAGTGATTTGGTTTTGGACAATTTTTCGCTCTTATTTGCTTTTCTTAAAATTTTCTATAATTTGTTAGTTTAAAATTCATGTCCGCGCCCCCCCCCCCCTATCTCTCTTTCTTTCTCTCTCTCTTTCTCTCTTTCTCTCTTTCTCTCTCTGTCTCCTGAAACGTGTGCTTTCACTTATTGTATTGTTTTTTATTTAGAAAAGGGAGGTAGCTTCATAGGTAAATAGAATAAGTTCATAGGTAAATAGAATAAGTTCATAGGTAAATAGAATAAGTTCATAGGTAAATAGAATAAGTTCATAGGTAAATAGAAAAGCTTCATAGGTAAGTAGAATAAGTTCATAGGTAAATGGAACAAGGAGTTACATAGGTAAATAGAACAAAGAGTTTCATAGGTAAATAGAGCAAAGAGTTTCATAGGTAAATAGAACAAGGAGTTACATAGGTAAATAGAACAAAGAGTTTCATAGGTAAATAGAACGAAGAGTTTCATAGGTAAATAGAACAAGGAGTTTCATAGGTAAATAGAACAAAGAGTTTCATAGGTAAATAGAACGAGGAGTTTCATAGGTAAATAGAACAAAGAGTTTCATAGGTAAATAGAACAAGGAGTTTCATAGGTAAATAGAACAAGGAGTTTCATAGGTAAATAGAACAAAGAGTTTCATAGGTAAATAGAACAAGGAGTTTCATAGGTAAATAGAACAAAGAGTTTCATAGGTAAATAGAACAAGGAGTTTCATAGGTAAATAGAACAAAGAGTTTCAGAGGTAAATAGAACAAAGAGTTTCATAGGTAAATAGACACATAGAATAAGGAGTTTTCGTCAGAGTTTGGATTGAGATTCTCTTAAGACTTTGTATTCTGAGATAATTAAAAATAATAATGATAAATAATAAAAGTAATGACAACATCATATTAATTTTGAGATATTCTTTACGAAGTCCTTTCTATTGTCGTAATTATTTAAGTATTTTCAAAAATCTCGTTCAACACTCAACCAGTCCTACTGAATTTCCTATCTACTCACGTGCATCTATTACCGCTATGAGTTGGGGGGGGGGTTGACTATTGGATAACTCCGGGGCATCCCCAAGTAAATTTTCTGGTTATTTCCCCCGAAGGGAACGATTTTGTCAGTGGGTCCATCCCGGCAGGTATGTGGCTTCGCTTTGATCGTGACCATCGCCGAGATGACTGAAGTAAATTTCGAGATGGTACCTCTCATGTCTTACCCAATTTACAATAGTGACTGAGGGGGGGGTGGGTGGGTGGGGGAAGGGCTGCGAGTGAGCTGTAGATCTAGAAGCCAATCAAATGTGGAACGTCTGCTCCCGGGGCTGGTCCTGTGAGGCATCAGGTTTCGCTGGGGTCGTTGGTGTAGTTTTCTTTTCTTTATGAGCAGCCGTGCACACCAGTTTAATTTGGTCTTATCTTGGGGATGTTTTGTACATTCCTTTTATTCCGTAGCTGAAGAAACGGAGAACGTGTACTATGAATGTCTTTAAAGCTGTATTGCTTTTATCAGATACGTTATAGTTAAATGAATGAAGATGAACTTCATAACATTATGAGTTAACTTTATTAATTTTTTTGTGATTGTGAATGAAGAAATTTTTTTTTTCGGGGAGTCGGGATGGGGCGTGGGGGAGGGGGGGGGTGGCGAATATTTTTATATTTTTAATCTAGGAATAATTGATTAATATTTGATTTTTTTTTTTTTAAATTATCTCTTGGTTAGATTATTGTTCAAATTAAAAATAAAGTCAATTAAAACTACATTTTTTTTTTGTTTATTGAAAAAAGAAAGTAAATAATAAGTGTATCATTCTTGGGTAATTAGATGTCTGAAATATATATTTATTTATTTATTTATTTATTTATTTTTCTATTTCGGTGCACACAAAAACGTGTGAGACTCCTCGACAAATAAACCGCTAAATGATAAACTAGTTTAACTTTACGGAGCGTCAATCCTGCGGCTGCTAAAGATTTCTTATAAACTTGAGAATCAGTGGTGGGATCTGAAAAATCCCTTTTACATGAACTGTAATCGCTCAAATTGTGCTTAGGTCTGTTCGCAGACAGTGCGTCCAGGTCTTTTCGCAGACATTGCGTCCAGGTCTGTTCGCAGACATTGTGTCCAGGTCTGTTCGCAGACATTGTGTCCAGGTCTGTAAGCAGACATTGTGTCTAGGTCTGTAAGCAGACATTGTGTTCAGGTCTGTAAGCAGACATTGTGTCCAGGTCTGTTCGCAGACATTGTGTCCAGGTCTGTTCGCAGACATTGTGTCCAGGTATGTTCGCAGGCATTGTGTCCAGGTCTGTAAGCAGACATTGTGTCCAGGTCTGTTCGCAGACATTGTGTCCAGGTCTGTTCGCAGACATTGTGTCCAGGTCTGTTCGCAGACATTGTGTCCAGGTCTGTTCGCAGACATTGTGTCCAGGTCTGTTCGCAGACATTGTGTCCTGGTCTGTTCGCAGACATTGTGTTCAGGTCTGTAAGCAGACATTGTGTTCAAGTCTGTCAGTACGCAATGTGTTTTGGGGGTCACAAAATTGAATACAGCGAGATTCAGGTGGTTTTCGGAGATTTTATTTTCTTTCTTTTGTATTTTTTTTTAATTACAAAGAAACTGGTACTGAAATTTATGGTTGACTCTGTTACAAATTTAAAAAAAAAACAAATTCTTAGCTTTAATCTTCTTCTTCGTCTAAAACAGTGTTTCTCAGCCTTTCTAATGCTGTGACCCCTTAATACAGTTCCCCATGTTGTGGCGACCCCCAAACACAAAATTATTTTCGTTGATACTTTAGAACTGTACAGGATATGTGTTTTCAGATAATCTTAGGCGACCCTTGTGAAAGGGTCGTGCGACCCCCCAAAGGGGTCGCGACCCACAGGTTGAGAACCGCTGTTCTAAAACCATTCTCTCCACCCCACCCCCCCCTCTTCAACACCCTTTTTTGTTAAAGCTAAGCAAAGTTGACTCAGAGCGTAACAAAATAATAGATGAGTATTTAACAGCATGGGCGTGGTGAAAACTGATGATTTATTTGAATGGCGTCATCCAAACAAAAAAAAACAAAACAAAAAAAACAAAAAAACAAAAAAAAAACACCGTTCGTCTCCGATCCTATTGCAGTGATTCTCCAGAGTCCAAAGCATCGTGGTCCCCCACGTTTAAAAAAAAAAAATAAAAACAAATAAAAAAAACAATGCTGACAGAAATAGAGGCGCCCCTAATGGCGCCCACTACGACCTGAGACAAGGCGGCCATTTGCACGGTTTTAAGCCCGTGTGTTGGCTTTGCGCACTTCTAATTACGCGAGGCGCTGTTTGATCATCCGGAACCCTTCGTCCCAGTGGGACCGTAAACACCGAGGGTACTGACTGGCCGTTGACGGGTACCAACCTTGTGGGGGTGTGGGGTGGGGAGTGGGGCTACGGTGGGTGGGGGGGGGGTTAAGGCCTCCTGAGGGGGGCGCGTAAATGGAGTCTACAATTTAAAAAAAAGCACTTGATGCTAAATGATATGTTGAAATAATGACATTGATTGTTGACAGTTCGATAATTCAAGATTAAGTTTATTAATTTTTTTTTAAAATTGTTAATAGGTAAATAGATTTGATCGCATTGTTATTAAAACAGCAAGTGTATAAATATTCATCTCAGATATCCTATGTCCCATACTATCTATATGTTATCTGCCACATTACAAACCTCAAAGAGGGAATATTACGCAAAGAAATAATGGAAACATTGGGCGTAATTCGCAAGCACGATAAGATTGCTCCCACATTACAACCGCTGTCCACCCATGTCCAGTCCACAAAACACCCCCCTCGGGGCACACCACTGAAGATGGACACATAGCAATTACTCTATGCGGGCACAAGTGTTTGGACTTCACCTAACGAACATAACTGAACATGTCTATCGTGTTACGACTCTCCTCGCCCAGGTCATCTCTACAGACTGGGCGAGCTGTCCCCTTCGGCTAGCGGGCGTTTCCATCCTCGGTAACCCGGTACGTGGAGACCTGCGCCCCCCCTCCCCCAATCCATGATAACGATCGGGGGCCGAAATCCCGCGAGCCACTGCCCGGTAGCCCGGTGGTAGTAGATTTGGTCAAAGGAGCAAAATGATTGCTTATTTGTCCGTGTTGTGTACTGGCTGTTTACTCTATCAACACTGATCGCATAATGTGGACAAGGCGTCTTTAGAATTCCTTGCATGGA
This sequence comes from Lymnaea stagnalis, assembly GCA_964033795.1. Classification (NCBI taxonomy): domain Eukaryota; kingdom Metazoa; phylum Mollusca; class Gastropoda; family Lymnaeidae; genus Lymnaea; species Lymnaea stagnalis. The sequence continues at coordinate 323,168 of CAXITT010000434.1, forward strand.
TGGCACTGATTGGAATGGAAGCGTGTCGGGTCAAGTTTTTCAATGGGCTTGTATCGGGGGGATAAGAAGGAGAAATGATAAAAATTTGTGGCATTTTTTAGACCAATTGTGTGGAGAAGAGAGGGGGGGAGTGGAGCTCGAGATAAAATGAAATTACATTTTTTTTTTTACAATTATATCATTTAAGGACTCCTAGGTGCCTAAGTTAATGTAAATTACGAATAGCCGAATAGTGTTTCTTTTTCAGTTGATTAACTCCGTTATTTTTCTACTAAAACTTGGAATAAATCTCTTAAATCCCTTTTACATGAACTGTAAACGCTCAAATTGTGCTTAGGTCTGTTCGCAGACATTGTGTCCAGGTCTGTTCGCAGACATTGTGTCCAGGTCTGTTCGCAGACATTGTGTCCAGGTCTGTTCGCAGACATTGTGTCCAGGTCTGTTCGCAGACATTGTGTCCAGGTCTGTTCGCAGACATTGTGTCCAGGTCTGTTCGCAGACATTGTGTCCAGGTCTGTTCGCAGACATTGTGTCCAGGTCTGTTCGCAGACATTGTGTCCAGGTCTGTAAGCAGACATTGTGTCCAGTAACGCACTTTTTTAAAAACGCACCAATTATAGTGTTGACTTTTGAGAATTTTATTTTGCGCGTCTATTGAACAAAGCGTTTCAGTCATACATACCTTATTATTTGGGATATGTTGAAATTATTTACATGGAATTCTTTGTGGACCGTTATCTGACTTGAACGATTTTTTTTTTTTTTAATTGTATTTTAAAAAACACCAAAAAACACGCTTAATGTGACATTGTCATATAGGCATGGCAAAACTGAAAAGTTACCCCTGGTCTTGTAACTTCTTGTTGAGTACATTCAGCTCCTGTGTAATGTCAACAAGAAAAGAGTATATGTGTACCTGTGCCTGTATCTATTATGTTGAGAATTTTGTGAGGTAAGCGGGTAAGGGGAAGTGACGTGTTAGTTTTGTTGATGTTACGGTGGCTAGATTGCCGTACAGGAGCGTTGAAGGATATGCATGGTTTAACCTGTTGTGTGTTTGCTGAGTGTTCGTACAGGAGCGTTGAAGGATATGCACGGCTTAAACTTTTGTGTGTTGCTGAGTATTTTGCAGGAACGTTTGGACCAGGGGTCGGGAACCTATATGGCTCGGAGGCAAGATGTGGCTCTATTGATGGCTGCATCTTGCTCGCAGACAAATGTTCGATTATAAAAAAAAAGTCTTATTAATGGTAAGAAATACTCATTATTGATTAGCAAACAGCTTAACAATGTTATTAAAACAAATTCAGAGACATAACTATGGCATTTTTAGTGTTGAAATTACACAAAACGCACACGTTTTCTTGAATTTTTAGTTTTAAACATAATGTATGGCTCTCACAGAATTACTTTTCAAAATATGTAGTGTTCATGGCTCTCTTAGACAAGAAGGTTCCCGACCCCTGGTCTAGACTATTGTTCATAACTTAATACAACAGCTATAGTTTAAGGAATCGTTCAATCTTCAAGGTGAACAAAAAATATATCGTGAATTGAACTATACAGTATGGTGGCGAATGGTTGTGGTACCGTAGTGAGGGTCAATGCCTAGCAAATAGTCGTCTGGTGTTATAGGATTGGACGACCATTCTATCTTTGAGATTTACATGTCGTCAACCTCCAGTATTTAGTCATTATTAAACAACTGCCCAGCCAAAAAGAAAGTTATAATTATATGGCCAGTGATAACTTATGACTTATGGATATTTCGAAGACTTATTTGAAATCAAAATCGGATTCGGATACAACTGTTTTTTGTTACATTAATTTTTTTTTAATTTAAAAAAAAAAAAAGAAACCTCTCAACACCCTTTTGACAAACGTACATATTCTACATTCCGGATTGATGAGAAACCTGGCAAGGTTCTCAAACCTAAATGACATGTAGAGCTTATTCTGGTTGCCATTTCAGGCAATTAATATCACAGCGCCTAGCATTATATATTCAGAGTGTTGAAACCTTATTGATATATTTTGTGTCTTTCTCAAAGGACCTCAGGTGAGTTCCTTTTTAATAAATATAACATTACACTTTTAAGTTAAACAGTATAATTATTGTTTGAATTTCATGGGTTAGAAACCTATTAAATTCATTGTCATTGGGGAGAAAATTGGTAGTGTACGGACCAACAAAGGATGAGTATGGATGGAGAATACGAAAAGACCAGGAATTGTATAGTCGATATCAGGATCCCACACTAGCAGCAGGAAAACAAAATGGTTGGCTATAGACGCTGCATGGGCGGTACACTAAATAAAAATCTCAAATGGCAGATAAGTGAAGAGGGTACATCACCAAGTCGAAGATGGGTGCATGATGTGGAGAGGGATCTACATAAGCTGGGAATCCAGGCACGGAAGAGAAAAAGCATCACTCTATAGGTCTGAGTGGAAGGATGTGGTGAGGCAGGCCAAAGCCCTATATGGGATGTAGTGTCGCAGGAATGGATGGATTGTCTGAGTGGAAGGATGTGGTGAGGCAGGCCAAAGCCCTTTATGGGATGTAGTGTCGCAGGAATGGATGGATTGTCTGAGTGGAAGGATGTGGTGAGACAGGCCAAAGCTCTATATTCTATATGGGATGCAGTGTCGCAGGAATGGATGGATTGTCTGAGTGGAAGGATGTGGTGAGACAGGCCAAAGCTCTATATTCTATATGGGATGTAGTGTCGCAGGAATGGATGGATTGTCTGAGTGGAAGGATGTGGTGAGACAGGCCAAAGCTCTATATTCTATATGGGATGCAGTGTCGCAGGAATGAATGGCTTAGAAGAGTCGGTCGTCAGTGGATTTCTTTTTAATAGGTCGAGCAAAATGTCAGTTACCTCCAAGCATGAAAGCTGTCCTTGAAGCTTGTTGAAGAAATCAACAACAAACAACAGCTACGTCATACTATTATTAGCCTCAAATGGTTATTATTATAATTGTTGCTATTACTTTTGTTATCTGACACACACACTTTTATCTGTGCTCATATATTATATAGTCAGACCAATCGTCCAGAGTTGTGTTCCCTTGTTGCTATGCCAATGACATGTGACTAAACATCTTGAATCTAGAGGGTATTTCAAAATAATAAAAAAATTAATATTTCCTCCCTGTCATGATGCCAATACCCTGTGTCACGGCGTGGCTGATTGTGGATTGCGCACAGCAGCAGTAACAATCCTTTATCGAAGATCAATCGATACATAAACACAATAACGATGGTGCCATTGTTAGAGAGCCATCCACGAATATTATCTTGTGTAGTTCATGCAGAGTGTCTCGCGAACTGATACCGAAAAAAAGGGCTCCTAGCGCAGATGTCTATACAAAAATAGTCACCAAATATAACATTAAGTCATCTATTTGACTTCATATATTAGACTCAAGCTATGAGATCACGTCATTGTCGCCATCTATTGTAACTTCCTATCTATGACTTAAACTATGAGAACACATCTTCTATGAGACCTTACAGACATTTTATTTAGACTGTGAGATCACGTGACTTATGTGAATCATTTCTTAGACGCAAACTATGAGAATACGTCATCTTTGTGACTTCAAACCTTCCAATCAACTTTGAGATCACGTTTGTTAAGTGACTGCATATCTTCGATCCCAACTATGAGATCACGTCATCTATTGTGTTGTCATAATATGACATGTCGACTCCAGCACCGGGGCTATGACGTCACGCAGATCCCTTTGTGGATCTATTAAATAATAGGCGCCATTTGAAAACATTTATTGCCATGACAACCTAAGCTAAGATTCGACTCCGAGATGTTGGGGAGGGGAACACCCCTAACACAGTGAGGAGTAAATCGCCTAACACAGTGAGGAGTACATCCCCTAACACAGGGGTCGGCAACCTTTTGAGACGCAGGAGACAAAAGTTACAATTTACAAAATTTACCAGTTTTTAAAGAGCCACTAACATTTTATTTTAATTAATTTTAATACGATTATTAATATTTGTGCATGGAACTGGAGAGCCACATCTTGACATCAAAAGAGCCGCATGTGGCTCGCGCCCCGCAGGTTGCCGACCCCTGCCCTAACACAAAGGGGAAGGGTACACCCCCTAGCACAGAGGGCAGTGGCAAACCCCCTAGCATAGAGGGCAGTGGCAAACCCCCTAGCACAGAGGGCAGTGGCAAACCCCCTAGCACAGAGGGCAGTGGCAAACCCCCTAGCACAGAGGGCAGTATAGCACAGGGGGCAGTGGCAAACCCCCTAGCAGAGAGGGCAGTGGCAAACCCTCTAGCACAGAGGGCAGGGTCAGTGTCAAACCCCCTAGCATAGAGGGCAGTGGCAAACCCCCTAGCACAGAGGGCAGTGGCACACCCCCTAGCACAGAGGGCAGTGGCAAACCCCCTAGCACAGAAGGCAGTGGCACACCTCCTAAGACGGCACATAAAATCCGTGGTGTAACTCCACAGGAAGTTGATTGAAATTTTCTATAAGAAACGTGTGCACGGTCAGTACACACAGTACACGTAGGTGTAGATCACGTGTGAGTCCCGTACGCCACTGTGCGTCTTCTTGCCATCAATACTTCCCCGTTCTTTGACACTTGGCATTCATCTAAAACAAAACTGCGTGTCGGGCGCATAGTCATAATACTCTAGAAAGCGCAGTACTCCACCTATCTTTGGGGGTATGAAGGTACGGTCTGAGAGGTAGTCCCTCCGTAATAATGTCACTGCAAGCTCTTCAGTAGCTGATGCTGGCAGTATAACCCGAGCAGGCGATACCCAGCACTGATGGTGATGGTTTGGGTGGTGGAGAACAAGAGTAAATTGAAAGTTTTAAAAAAAAAGGGGGCGCTGGGGGCCAAATCCGTGGCCCCGCCTTCTATTTGAATAAGCCCGCAGTTTGATCGCTCCGTCGCGTGTTGTGATGCCGGCCACTCAGCGAATCGGGCCGCCTGGAATCAGTGAGAGATTGGCAGTGGGCGTGGCCTCACGCGACGGATTATCGATACCCCGTTCTCACGTCTGCTGTATGGTCGCTGCCGGGTTTTCTCCCCATTTTCTTTATAATTTATCCCCCCCCCCCCCAACTCCCCCCCCCCTTAAAATCGCTGGTTTAGGAACCGACCAGGCTACACCATACCCCCCTCCATCCGCCCCACCCCCTCCCTCATCGTTTCCTCTCTCTCACCAGCCCGTTCTGACGACGGAGCCCCGCCCTGGGCTCCAGGTTATCAACCATGTGTTTTATAACAGCAAAGGTGACTCGGACCGTCCAGCTAATGTTTTGGGGCCCTCATGCCCAGCTAGATGCCCTTTTCTCTCTCGGAGCTTGGAGCGAGTAATTCTATCCAGCGTCGCTTCAGTGACTGCCCGACGGACCATTCTCGGCAGGCCCGACTCCAGTATATGGTTTTGGGGGGGAGAGAGAGCGCGCACCGTATGTTAAATAGTATTTCACACAGGGTTGGAGCAAGGCAGGACGGGCGATTGAGCCTGCAGAATGCTAGAATGCACCTCGTCGGATATTGAGAGCTGGTGGATTACTGTTTCTACATACTCGCTGGCGTTCGGCTAGATTCGGAGCGACGGACTCGGGTCGGCCGTTTTCTTTTTTTTATATCATGCAAAATTTCATTGGTGTCTAAGAAAGTGTGAATATTTATTTTATGTTTAAAAAAAAGAAAAAAAGGCCGAACAAGTTTTCCGGAGGAGAAATCATGGTCGGAATAGTTTTATTTGACAAGCAATTGCGTCGGTGACAATTAGCCGTGTCGCGGATGTTGTGTCTTGTTCACACTTGGAGACACACGAAGACACACGAAGACACACTGAGAAAGCTGAACATTGATTAAACTGTGCTGTGACAATTTTGAATGTGGTATGCGAAGTTGTGATCGACACTTATGACAAAAGTGCATGTTGAATTTATTTCTCAAAAATGATAGCGTTGAAGATATTTTCAGGCTAGTTAGGACTTGGGGGAGGGGGATTTAATCTTTAAATTTGACACGATTCTATAGCACAGAAATAAAATACATTTAATCCAAAGGAGGCGAGCTCCATGAATTCCGCTGGACTGGAATAGAGCTCCGTGTGTTCACATTGTGGCTGATAAATCTAGGTGCTTTAGACTTCACTTGGTGTTCGAACGATTGATTCTTTTTTATTGTGAACATTTCCCAACGCACATGAACCGGATATTTATATCAATCTGATGACGCAACTACAGGTAATTACACATTTTATTATAATTTCTACACGCCTACACAATGTTATCCAATGTTATCCAATGTTATCCCATATAAACGTGTTTCATAATATAACTTAGGGCTTTTGTGTGCATAGAAGATAACAGTGTTATTTTGGGGTTGTTGTTTGTTCAAGCAAGTTAAATGTCCCAACAAATTAGCATAATTACAGACTGACCCGTTCGATTTAAAACTAGAATCAAATACTGATTTGTTGATTGTGATAAAAATCATAATCTCAATTAAGCTTCACTGCTGTCATAGCTAAAAAAAAAATATTTAAAAAAATAAAAAAATTGCAAATTGATAGAAATATCAGTTAGAGTTCTCAATTCATCACATTAACCTTAACCGTCTCTATTAATGTACATCTTTGGATCAATATTTGATTTCTAGCATTTAAAAAAAAATATTTATTATTATTTTTTGTGAAGACTATCAACCATTTCTTAATGTTAAGACACACAAACATGTACGCCAGTATTCGGTATTGCATCACCGACGACATACGGTTCTTTCTAATCCATCACAACACGTCGTCTAGCGATTACACACCCACCATTCGCCGTGCGTCACATCTAGCACTGGCGACAGTACGACACACACGGGTCCAAGTCGGGCCGTTTCAGCACACGTCTCGTGCGTTCGATCGCCAGATCGCAGACCTGTCGATAAGTATTACCACTATGTGATGCTTCTGGTCTAAGTGATAAGAAATATGCATATGACAAGTAAATCTAATTTATTTAATTTTTAAATCTGATTGGAAATGTATTTAGTAAATATTTACGTGTTGATTATTATTGGATTCAATAAATATTCGACAATTCAGTTTCGAGCAGATATAAGTTTCTAGTTTCCTATCCTCCTCATTTTTGGATGCATTTATAAAAATCAAAATAACTAAATTGGAAAAAATGGAAATTTGATTTAAAAAATGAGTGAATTTCTTTATTTTTAAAACACGTTCCGTTCGATAAATGAAACACCAGAGAGTTCGCTTGAAAACAACAAATCCGATGAAAACAGTTTCCCCAGCTTTTACATTGTGTAACACTTTCTTCAAAAAACGGACTAGCACACTGGCAAAGCTATAAGACAAACATAGAAACTGGAGAAATTATATAACACCAAATGTCAAATGTGACTGTTCAAATTCATTTAAAAATCAGAATCACAGCACAACACAGACAGACCATTTGCCACTGAGCTTTGAGCCGACATGAACCGATCAGAGTTATAACACCGTGCGTCCATGTCTAGGCCTATACACTGTTGCTTTATTATAAAGACAACGTTAGATGATTCAGTGTAAACTTATTTAAATGTGTGGATTACCTTTCAATCATTTTTTTTTGTGAGTGTTTGATAAGCGTCCTTCATAGGTACATTTAAAAATCATAAAATTACATTTAAATATTTATATATAAAATTTAAGAAATAAAATTAATTTTAATTTTAATTGAGTAGAACATTGTAAATTACATCTATAATATTATAGTGAAAATAATTTCTATTTTAATATCTTTAAAATTTCTCATTTGGATTTGTCATAACAAAGGACAAGGGACAGCCTGTAGGCTATTTACAAATTGCTCTTCCAGTTGTTTAGAAAGTAGTTTTTTTTTTAAAATGTATATTATCCCAATAAAATAATATAGCTTTCTAACTTAAGTGACGTAACGACTTGCCTGCTGGTGGGCACGGATGGTGGTACAACTGAGTACAACAGAAATCAAGAGTACAACAGAGTTCAACTTTGGGCAATGTTGTAAAAATCCTAACAAGAATCCATAACAATAATCTGTTATCACCAAAACGTGAAGCATCGACTCGACGCTCTGTGGGTTCTTAACGTCCACCCCACCAGCGGCACTTGTAAACAACGGCACTGACGATGACGTGACACTTACAATTACGTAAGTATCATTCACGACACTGACTATATCACAATAACACTTGCAGTGCCCCTCACCCACTTATCAGTACGTACGCTCCCCTCTTCTTGGTCTAGTAAATTAAATAGCGAATACTCCATCACATTTTCATCGACACCCGTCAATACTGACTAAAGGGAATTAACTTAGTTAAAAGCCAGAGACGGAGACTGGGAACAGAAATGTGGAGCTTTTTAATCTCATTGTAATGGTACAACGTTAGAATTATATACTTATATACGTTAATGTTACCGCCTGAAACACTTTTCCTTTAACCATTTCCACAAAATAATAATAATAATAATAATAATAATAATAATAAATCTTAATTTTGTAAAATGAGGATCTATCTCTGTTTCTTCTCACCGAAATGACAGACAGTCACCGACAAACACTTATGGCATCATAAAGTTTGTTTACATGTAAAATCCCAACCTTCTCCACGACAACTGCAAAAAAAAAAAAAAACACACACACACAAAGAAAGACACAAATAAAAATAAATAATAATAGTAATAAAACCGACAAGGGACAACAATCTTTAGACCAAATCTTCGGCTTAAATATGTCACATCTGTCAAAGATATCACAATACAAATCTGCCATGTCTGTCAATGACATCACATTACAAATCTGCCATGTCTGTCAAAGACATCACAGTAAAAATCTGTCATATCTGTCAAAGACATCACAATACAAATCTGTCATATCTGTCAAAGACATAATTATATACAAATAAAATAAACATTAAGCATATTGCCTGTCGCTGACGTATGTGTCTGCTTCAAATCGTAGCTGACATCACAGTCTCTTTATGAGACAACCAGAAATGTAACTTTTAAGCTTATTTTGATGTCATCAAGACTTAAATCGGGATTTGGCATCTATCTCAGTTACATTTAGAAATAGATCAAACACACGACACACATTTTGTTTCGTAATTTAAAAAAAAAAAAAAAAATGTAAACACAAAATATTCCCATACGGTTTCAGAAAGGAAACAATAAATACATAGTTGATGCGGTGTAATAATTTAAGAAACGGTGTGTTGATTGTTGTCTAGTGATTGTATCGCCTGTCTTAGACTGCCTATAGTTAGTGATTGTATCGCCTGTCTTAGACTGTCTATAGTTAGTGATTGTATCGCCTGTCTTAGACTGCCTATAGTTAGTGATTGTATCGCCTGTCTTAGACTGTCTCGCCTGTCTTAGACTGCCTATAGTTAGTGATTGTATCGCCTGTCTTAGACTGTCTATAGTTAGTGATTGTATCGCCTGTCTTAGACTGCCTATAGTTAGTGATTGTATCGCCTGTCTTAGACTGTCTGTAGTTAGTGATTGTATCGCCTGTCTTAGACTGTCTATAGTTAGTGATTGTATCGCCTGTCTTGGACTGTCTATAGTTAGTGATTGTATCGCCTGTCTTAGACTGCCTATAGTTAGTGATTGTATCGCCTGTCTTAGACTGTCTATAGTTAGTGATTGTATCGCCTGTCTTAGACTGTCTATAGTTAGTGATTGTATCGCCTGTCTTAGACTGTCTGTAGTTAGTGATTGTATCGCCTGTCTTAGACTGTCTATAGTTAGTGATTGTATCGCCTGTCTTAGACTGTCTATAGTTAGTGATTGTATCGCCTGTCTTAGACTGCCTATAGTTAGTGATTGTATCGCCTGTCTTAGACTGTCTATAGTTAGTGATTGTATCGCCTCTCTTAGACTGTCTATAGTTAGTGATTGTATCGCCTGTCTTAGACTGCCTATAGTTAGTGATTGTATCGCCTGTCCTAGAGTGTCTATAGTAAGTGATTGTATCGCCTGTCTTAGACTGTCTATAGTTAGTGATTGTATCGCCTGTCTTAGAATGCCTATAGTTAGTGATTTTTTTTCATGAACATTAAGTCAGCGAGTCATTCTCAAAAAGTTATGATAAACATATCAAACATGTTACAACTAATCTACTCAGGTTTATTAAAATACAGAATGAACGCTAACCATCGAATGTTATAGTTACAGTGATACTTACAGTTATAATGATACTTACAGTTATAGTTATACTTACAGTTATTGTGATACTTAAAGTTATAGTTATACATACAGTTCTAGTTATAATTACAGTTATACTTATAGTTAAGCTAGAACTATTTCAAAACCCTTCCTTCATTTGCCCAGACCTTTAAAAAAATAAAAAGATAAGAATATAAAAAAATTAATTTTAAAAAAAAGCCCGAAAAACCTGAAGAAGCAGAGATGAGCAGATCGCTTACTACCGATGTAACTGAGTTTGACCTCGGTAAAGACCTAAGACCTAAGACCTAAGACGTAAGACCTAAGACCTAAGACCTAAGACCTAAGACCTAAGACCTAAGACCTAAGACCTAAGACAAGCTACCGCCATGTTCGTGAAGATAAAAGTTCCCAAAAATGATTCTTAAAATGAATTACTTTCAAAACAATTTAAAATGTAAATTTACCCTGCCCCCCCCCCCTTTCCCTAACCCATGACCTTCCACGTTTCCAGTGGAGTTCATTTACTATTGTAATGCTTACAATACGTTCAGACCTTATGATGCTAACACGTTAGAAGTGTTGACCTCATTTATAAATATTTATATATATTTATATCTGGATTTGTTTCATGCTGGTCATTTGTTTTTTTAGATATGCGTCTCCCTTATAAAGAGACGTCTGCGTCTCCTCACACAACCAATGATGATTGTCAACACTGGTTAGATTGGATTGTGTGGACCATTAAACCACCCTCATCCACCCCCCCCCAATCCACCCTCAACTATAAAGACTGGATTGTGTGGACCATTAAGCCACCGTAATCCAGGTACACAATGAAGCCCGGATTGTGTGGGCCATTAAGCCAGCCTCATCCACCCGCAACTATAAAGACTGGATTGTGCGGACCATTAAACCACCAAAATTTCCGCACATGTATTTCTTGAAATACGCCAACAATGACGAATGTATGTCAATGTATGACAGCCATACAACTGCATCTCCCAGACTCTGCCCTGTGGGAGTCTCTTGTAGCTTTGGGATGACCTACTCTCGTCTGCAATGGCACTGTCGCTTTAGCTGATCCCGTCGGTAATGTCTTTGTAGATACAATCCCGTCGGTAAAGTCGTTGTAGGTACAGTCCCGTTATAAAGGTAATGTCGTTTTAGACGACCCCGTCGGTAATGTCGTTGTAGGTACAATCCCATCGGTAATGTCGTTGCAGATACAATCCCGTCGGCAATGTCGTTGTAGATACAATTCCGTCGGAAAGATCGTTGTAGATAAAATCCTCTTGGCAATATCCTTGTAGATACAATCCCGTCGGAAATGTCTTTGTAGATACGATCCCGTAGACAATGTTGCTGTAGAGAAAATCCCTTTGGAAATATCGTTGTAGATACAATCCCGTCGGCAATGTTTTTGTAGATACAATCCCGTCGGTAATGTCTTTGTAGATACAATCCCGTCGGTAATGTCTTTGTAGATACAATCCCGTTGGTAATGTCGCTGTAGATACAATCCCGTTGGTAATGTCGCTGTAGATGTAGACCGCTTGTCTTTTATAATATTGTATGATACATCCTAGATTTCGCCTGGTACATCACGAACACAAACTTCCCTTATACATATTCGCTTCATTGAAAAACCTATTGAGTCTTCGGCCTTTCTTTTAGTGTCATATTAAGATTTTAATGTAGGAAATCCCTCCTTCTCTCCTTTGCGACTCCGGCGTGATTCGACGTGAATTATTGAGATTTATTCTTTTACAAAGAAATCCCTCCTATGACATGTCCCAACACACACACACACACACACACAAACACACACACACACACGCGCACGCACACACACACGCGCACACACACACACACACACACACACATATAGTTTCATCATAAAATTTCTCTCATCATTTAATGCGGGAACATTTTTTTGAACAGGGTTACCATCTGGAGCTGACCCCAATCTGCCAATCTGCCAATAAGCATTATTTATATGTTTTGTTTTATAGGCGTGATTCGACGTGAATTATTGAGATTTATTCTTTTACACAGAAATCCCTCCTATGACATGTCCCAACACACACACACACACACACACACACACACACACACACACGCGCACGCACACACACACGCGCACACACACACACACACACACACACACATATAGTTTCATCATAAAATTTCTCTCATCATTTAATGCGGGAACATTTTTTTGATCAGGGTTACCATCTGGAGCTGACCCCAATCTGCCAATCTGCCAATAAGCCTTATTTATATGTTTTGTTTTATCAATAAGTAAGGCATGTCATATCCTTTCATAAAACCCATTGAGTGGCATTGTTACAAATCTAGTCTCACCAATACTTCAAATGCTATCCATGTTTTTACATTCTTCACTCTGGGTTTGTTTGTTCTTAAATGACTTGATGACGGACCTATAGATGACTTGATGGCGGACCTAGATGTCTTGATGGCGGACCTAGGTGACTTGATGACGGACCTAGATCTACTCGGTTTAGTTCAACTTTCTATCGAATTGATAAAGAGTGCGAGTGCTACTAGCTAAATAAAGAACTTGATGTGCTTACATTGTGTTTGGTAACTATAACACAATTTTGAACGGCATACTTATGAGTGTTGGACTAAGAGTCGGACACGTCTAAATCAAAAGGCGGGAATTGATTGGTCCAAATGGGGGTTGGCATTCTATTAATTGAATACGTCCTAAATTTTTCGAACTGGAACGGAAGTGACAAGACAAACAGGACATCATAAACACTCGAGTAATATACTGAATTTAGCAACAGTGAAGACTGTAACGGCAAATATTTCACAATTTTTCATTTCAACTAAAATGTAGAATGTTCGTATTTAAAAAAAAAAAAAATACTTTATAAATACGTATTATTTTATCTACTCGAGATTCGTTGAACTGGTGAAAAAAATTTTTTTTGAAAAATACTTGAGTTTTCTATTGATACCACAGCTATGGATGACATGAGATGCATGCGAGCTCAGCTCCTATGGGACTGCTTAGACCAACGCATTAATTTGTTTGTGTTTATGTATGTCATAAGAGGTTTGCCTGCATGATCCAACTCTTAAAAAAAGACAATAGTTCTCTAAATGTACATGTGTTTGGTTCGATATAGATGTTCCATCAATGATTGGTGGAGAGTTCTCTTAAATTACCCTTTTCACAGTTTTTATGAATGTCAAATCATTGATGTTACCTATATTTGGTGAAGAGTTCTCTTAAATTACCCTTTTCACAGTTTTTATGAATGTCAAATCATTGATGTTACCTATATTTGGTGAAGAGTTCTCTTAAATTACCCTTTTCACAGTTTTTATGAATGTCAAATCATTGATGTTACCTATATTTGGTGAAGAGTTCTCTTAAATTACCCCATTCACAGTTTCTATAAGTTTAGCCGCATTCATGAACATTTTGCTGATCCAAAGGTTTTCCCATGTCACTGTTTTGAGCTTTTCTAGTTATAATAATAATAATAAATATTATTAGTATTTATATTGTCGCATCTAATAAGGAGTTTATTTAAATAAGAGGACGAATTCCCAATAATTTTTGCTTTAAGTAATAATTAATGTGGAAAAACTGAAGATAAAAAAAATGAAAGATGAAATTTAAAACTAAAGGCAGCATCTGTTTTTTGTTTTTGTTATTCTTAGGAATTATAATCTAGCCCATTACAAAAAAAGAAGAAGAAAAAAAAAAGAAGGAAGCATATTTTATGTTAATTCATTGCTCCACAATGAACAATAGTCGTTCCATTTTAGATTAGAGAGAGTTCACAATTTTTGAAAATAATGGTGATGTTTATTATTATTATTATTATTATTTTTTGTAAACACGGAAAGAAGTATTCCGAATAATGAGCACCCACTTTAAGGATATGTTACATTAGCAATTCAAAATCGATTAATTTAACCCCCCCCCCCCCCACAACAACAAAATTAACTGCTGACAAAATCAACACCTTTGATGACGGTGTATGTGTGTGTGTGTGGGTCTGTCAAAACAAGTCAGTCGGAATCTACGTGTCTGTTCAAACACGTGCGGGTCACGGGATGCGCGGTTGGACGTTTGATAAACTTATGGTCTGAACGAAAGACAACGTGTGAATACCACAGTGGCTCTCAACCTTCTTAATGCCGCGACCCTTTAAAACAATTCCCCGTGTTGTAGTGACCCCCAGCCATCAAATTATTTTCGTTAATTGCTACTTCATAACTATGTGTTTTCCTATGGTCGTAGGCGACCCCTGTGTAAGGGTCTTTCGACCCCTCAAGGGGTCGCGACCCACAGGTTGAGAACCGCTGCTCAGTAGTACACCAGCAGGCGTTAACCTCGAACAAATGTCATGAAGAAAAACAACACCAACTCCATATTGACAAACACCAACTCCATATCGACAAACGCCAACTCCATATCGACAAACACCAACTCCATATCGACAAACACCAACTCCATATCGACAAACACGAACTCTATATCAACAACACCTACGTTTGATTATAGGGTTCCAGTTGAGCTATAATTTGGCCAACAATTTGTCTTCTATGATTGCAGAGGTTGGCTGATTTTCTCATACTTGGCAACAAGTCAAAATCATTCACTCAGAGCTATAGGAACGAAATAGAGTTGAGTTATTTCATCCTTTTCATTATTTTATTGTTCCGTTTGCGTATTTGTTTAAGTAGGCTGTTGGGTTTGTTTTTTGTTTTCTTTTTGCGTTTGGGGTGGGGGAGGGTTGGGGGTGGGGGTGAAAGAAGGGAGGGGGGGGGCAGGAATTTTTTAAAAAATTGTGCCAAAAGGTTCTGGTATAGGTGTGAGTTGTAATTAGTTTGTTGTACATGTTGTTTGTTTTCCCAAGACAGTTTAGATTGTACCAGATTTCTCCAATAATATTTAAGGCAAAGAATAAAGAAACAATTAAAAAAAAAATGGAAATGAATTAAGAAAATGTAGTTATTAAAATTTTGGCTCTTTTGTGCCGTTCAGAATCTATGTTAAACCTTTTTATACCATAGCTTTCAGAATCTATGTTAAACCTTTTTATACCAAAGCTTTCAGAATCTATGTTAAACCTTTTTGTACCGTAGCTTTGATAATGTATGTTAAACCATTTTGCCCCAAAGCTTTCAGGATAGATGTTAAACAATTTTTTTCCCCAAAGCTTTCATAGAACTGAGTTGGACATCATCCCGTGGAAGTAAGATTCAAAAATGTTTTCTATCATTTGATACTTTTTTAATGTCCGGCAAAATTGAACATCGAGACTTCTTAACAGAATAAAATATGAAAATATTGATTTCATAAAATTCTGGAGTAGAAAAGAATCTTAGCTTTAAAAAAAATAATAATAGAATAATAAAATTTAAAAATTAATAATAATATTTAAAAAAAAAAAAAACTATTTAAAATTTTTTTGTTTCAGACGATTCACATCATTTGAGTTTTGTTTTACTCTTGTAATATTAATATATATATTGTATTAATGGTCGGGCGCGAGACTGTCAAGTTTCACAGGCCACAGTGAAAAATCCAGGGCGATACAGTAAAAAACAATATTTAAAAATGACAATTCCTTCCTCTTGCATA
Organism: Lymnaea stagnalis; assembly: GCA_964033795.1. Classification (NCBI taxonomy): domain Eukaryota; kingdom Metazoa; phylum Mollusca; class Gastropoda; family Lymnaeidae; genus Lymnaea; species Lymnaea stagnalis. Next base: position 339,017 of record CAXITT010000434.1, read on the forward strand.
TGTGTTACTTAATTACAATGCTGCCGTTGGGACGTAGGATGACTGACGATACGGCTTTAGTGTGTAGTTTTGAATAATGGCACACAGGCAACACGCGAATTCTGATCTTTCTTCCACGAATATGCTCCCTACAGTACTTTCGGCTTGCTAGTTCCTCATTGAATATGCTACCTACAGTACTTTCAGCTTGCTAGTTCTTCATTGAATATGCTCCTTACAGTACTTTCAGCTTGCTAGTTCTTCATTGAATATGCTCCCTACAGTACGTTCGGCTTGCTAGTTCCCCATTGAATATGCTCCTTACAGTACTTTCAGCTTGTTAGTTCTTCATTGAATATGCCCCCTACAGTACTTTCAGCTTGCTAGTTCTTCATTGAATATGCACCCTACAGTACTTTCAGCTTACTAGTTCCTCATTGAATATGCACCCTACAGTACTTTCAGCTTGCTAGTTCTTCATTGAATATGCTCCCTACAGTACGTTCGGCTTGCTAGTTCCCCATTGAATATGCTACAGTACTTTCAGCTTGCTAGTTCCTCATTGAATATGCTCCCTAAAGTACATTCAGCTTGCTAGTTCCTCATTGAATATGCTCCTTACATTACTTTCAGCTTGCTAGTTCTTCATTAAATATCCTCCCTACAGTACTTTCAGCTTACTAGTTCCTCATTGAATATGCTCCCTACAGTACTTTCAGCTTACTAGTTCCTCATTGAATATGCACCCTACAGTACTTTCAGCTTACTAGTTCTTCATTGAATATGCACCCTACAGTACTTTCAGCTTACTAGTTCTTCATTGAATATGCACCCTACAGTACTTTCAGCTTACTAGTTCCTCATTGAATATGCACCCTACAGTACTTTTAGCTTACTAGTTCTTCATTGAATATGCACCCTACAGTACTTTCAGCTTACTAGTTCTTCATTGAATATGCTCCTTACAGTACTTTCAGCTTACTAGTTCCTCATTAAATATGCACCCTACAGTACTTTCAGCTTGCTTGTTCCTCATTGAATATGCACCCTACAGTACTTTCAGCTTGCTTGTTCCCCATTGAATATGCTCCCTACAGTACTTTCAGCTTACTAGCTCCTCATTGAATATGCTCCCTACAGTACTTTCAGCTTACTAGCTCCTCATTGAATATGCACCCTACAGTACTTTCAGCTTACTAGCTCCTCATTGAATATGCTCCCTACAGTACTTTCAGCTTACTAGCTCCTCATTGAATATGCTCCCTATTCAGTAGCTTTGGCCTTCTTGCTCCTCGTTGAATGTGATCCAAAAGTTCTTAGGATAAAATATATTTTAGAATAACAATCATGTAGTTGCGTACTGCTATGGAGGCCATATGACAAAGTTTGAGTGGTGTTGCAATTCTTATAAAAGCCTATATTAAAGAATATGGGAAAACCTGAAAAAAAATTTAACGCACAAAATAACAAACGTGTCGGCAAGAAGCCTTCACCAGCGAACAAACAACAGTAAAAACAAAATAAAATAAGAATAATACTAAGCTGAAAAGGGGTATCTGAGAGTAATTTGAGAACCATGCCATTATTTTAATCATTAAAATGCTAAATTTTTATAAGGCTGCGACTATTCGTATCCTGGTACCAGAAGTTAGAGGTTGGGATTAAAAAAACTATTTAAAATACTATCGTTGGGTTTGTAAGACAAAGTGAGGTATCAAATGAAAGATAATTGAATGGACTACATATGTTTGCAAACTCAATTCTTCAGTTTAACTAAAATGAACTACCACAAATGACATCCGAACAGCTTGAGTCTAATGGTACCCGGGTGCGAATGGCCGCGCTGCGTGTCTGGGTCCATTTTGACTCAGCAATTACCATATTTCAAAAATAATTTTTGTTACACTAAAAAAGTTACAAGTTTAAAAAGAAAAAGGACCTTCAAAACATCAACTTTTTTTTTTCTTCTTAAAATTGTCATTTGGGCCAACTCTAATCAGGAGATGTTGAAACTTATCAACGTATCAGCCATCTTCTCCACGGATGTCAGAACATGCACAGAGGCGGCCCCACATGCTCCTGCCCACCCCCACCCCCAATCTTTTGTTGTCGTCACACGACCGCCAGAGCTTTGTTGCGATATCGTTACGGCGAACACACACACATACACACACACACCCACACACACACACACCCACACACACACACCCACACACACACACCCACACACGGGACACACCGTACACCAATCGATAACTCAAACAGGTACGGCCGTGTACCGATAATTGAGTGACGCAGTGTGCATACATAATTAATGACGGTTCATGGCAAACGGAGTGGAGCGCCCTTTGACTCCCTTTTCACTTCCCCCCCCCCCCCCCCCCCCCCCCCCCCCCCCCCC
>CAXITT010000434.1:354717-381506 GCA_964033795.1 Lymnaea stagnalis
CCCCCCCCCCCCACACACACACAGCAAATTAACATGGCTTCTCCTAATTTACGACTCTTCACCGCCTCCCCGACCCCCACTGGCATGTAACCCCCAACACCCTCCGGTCTCCGCACATGCACAACCTGCCGTGGGGCAATGTTCACCATGGCAACAATGCCGACCAACCGCTCGGACACGGCACCCTTTACACCGCAGCCATATCAAACCGGACACTGCAACACGAGGTATTTTCGTACCGTGGACACATTCTGGAGACAATATTTTTTTTTTTTTTTGGTGGTAAATTTTCAGCCATATTTTCTTTAAACACGAGTTGGTAACGGATGGCTCGGATGGCTCGCTGGAGTTGACTACGAGCCACGTTTACATTGCCGTGTGTTTAGCGGTAGACTAGTAGTAGGACATCAGCTAGCGATACTTGTAACATGGACGGTCATTATTTCAACGTTGCTCTACCGGTGTCATATGTCTTCGAAGACTGCGGTGAAATTCTTAAAAATGTCAAGCTTAAATTAAGAAAACGAAATAGTTTTGTTGCAAAATTAATAACGTGTGCTGGCAAACTTATATTTCCTTAAAATATATTCTCAACTTAATTTTTTTTTTTTTTTTAAAGGATATTGTCGATTACTCTCTATTAAATTTGGATAATTTGGATAAGATATTTAAGACCTTCTATTGTAAAGAAAATGTAGAGCTGTGTTGAATCGCCAGCGATACTTCAGGCCAACAGATTAAGCAAAACTATCAGCCCGGCCACCTCCTGCCGGGGAGGTAAGACAACAATCTTTTAATTAATGTCTTTGTAGAGCCAAACGTCTCAGTTTCGGGTCACTGAAAAACTGTCACCCTGTGTGTGTGTGTTTGGTTTTTTTGTTGTTTTTTTTTAAAACCGGTTTGCGCTTTAGCGAATCAATTCATCATCGAAGCACGGAGTCAAACTAAGTCACAGCCCTCGCTGGGGTGTGCCGACTGCAGGAGGGGAATGGAACATGGAGGACTACAAGCGGACACTTGTGAGTGACATCCATATCCAGGCTGTGATGGATACGCGGGGATATTCGTACAAACAAATCCACGGTGTGCTTGTGGGGAGGGAGGGGGCGATTCTGTTCGGGGATTTTTCCATGGATTATCACGAAGTGACGTCATTTTGTGAGTGTGTGTGTCTATGTGTCAACCAATTCACACTAAGGTGAGATTAGTCTGAAAGGGTGACCAAAAGTCTGGGAGAGGGCGAGTGTGTTATGATGTTGCGATGTAAAGATTAGATAGAGATTAAGGAGACAGCTAAACGTATCGAGATTAACAGAAGATGTATACCCTCCTGAAATGACGTCATTGATTTTATTGAATTATATATCATTTAGGACTGGATAGCTCTTTTGACATAAAAAAAATAATAATAATTTTCTGAATTTTAACACTCAACATGTGAGGGATGTAAGGGGCGGCTAAATAAAATATTGATGTTCAGTAATCGAAATGCTCACATTATGTTACTATAAATATTTTTTGATTTAAAAAAAAAAAAAAAAAGGGAGATAATGCAAACCGACAGCACTTTGACTATAAAAAAAAACAATAAAGTTAATAAATTTAGACACAATATTNATTTTCTGAATTTTAACACTCAACATGTGAGGGATGTAAGGGGCTGATAAATAAAATATTGATGTTCAGTAATCGAAATGCTCACATTATGTTACTATAAATATTTTTTGATTTAAAAAAAAAAAAAAACAGGGAGATAATGCAAACCGACAGCACTTTGACTTTAAAGAGGTTCAATAATGTTGATAAATTTAGACACAATATTGTACTTACTTTAAGACATGACCCAGCTGGTATAAATCAAGACACTTGAATAAATCTAAAGCCATGTTGAAGCTGGGGAGCCCCATACAACACACAAACCCATTTATATTTGTAGACGAATTGCTATGTTTAAAAGCAATCTTATTTTTTTTAAAAATAATTATTTGTACTGATTTTATTGTTCTAAAAAATATTTTGCTAAAACGGTTAATTCAAATTTGCGTACAAAATGCGGTTTCGCCCGATATCCACCCTCGGTGCGGAGGAGTAACTATAAAGGACCCACATATGATAAATACCTAGGCACTCCAACACAAATGTTCAAATACATCTGACACAGACAAAGAGTGTATCATTGGAAAGAGCTGGCTTTAAGCTTCCCAATGACACCAAGATAATCTTTCTATCATTTATAGGAGAGAAGTTATGATTTTTTAAAGTGATGTATTTTACCTCACTATTCAGCTTTGTATTTAAATTTTTGAAACTGTGATATCATTATTAGGTATAGTATACCCATTTGCTGTTGTGCGAAGAACTAAAATATAGACCTCATTATAGGTACACAATTATGACTTACGTATAAATTTATAATTATAAATATCAATACATTTACATATATTTATGTTAACACTAATTATATGAACCGACACGCATTTTATTTTCCTGATTTATGCTCATGCATTTACACATGTACACAGTTCATGATCGTTTTCATACCTATTTGTGTATCTGCGGTATACAAAGATTATTCAACTACATACCCCACCCCCCCACCCCAAATCTACCAGTTCTATTTAAACACATGCAGTTTGACCCACTATCTAATATGAATTAGACTGTAGAAAACCACAGTTAGCCGGGGTTATTATGTCAAATTTTCATAATTATTTAATAATTTTAAAAAAATATGGCTGGTTTCTTATAAAATGAAATTCATTATAGTAGGTGATATCCAGCTTTATATCATTTAATCATAAACACATCACATGCTATTATATTATTGAATCATAAACACATCACATGCTATTATATTATTGAATCATAAACACATCACATGCTATTATATTATTGAATCATAAACACATCACATGCTATTATATTATTTAATCATAAACACATCACATACCGGTACTAGTATATAACATTGAATCATAAACACATCACATACTTACATGGGCGCCCACAGAAAACTTTCTAGGGTGGGGGGGGGGGCAAAAAAATCGAATAACTTTACAGGGGGGGGGGGGCAAAAAAATTTTAGTCATGTTTTAATGTGGTTTTAATTTAATTTTATTGTGGTGTTAGGTGGCAAAAAAATTTTAGTCATGTTTTAATGTCGTTTTAATTTACTGTAGCGTATTTGTATGGTGAACGAACGGACAGGACATCCGCCTAGTTACTTTCTCTTAATTTCTCTTTACTTTAATACATTTTTTGTCTATTTTTGTTTACAATTTTTTTATCCAATCAATCCAGGGGGAGGGGGGGGGGTAAGTGCCCCACCTTGCCCCTACCTGTGGGCGCCCATGCATACTAGTATGTTTCAGATATCGATAGAAAAATTGAAGTTAAAAAAAAAATCATTAATAAATTTGTGGAGTCAACAAAATTATTATTATTTATTTTTTATTGCAACTTAAATTATTCATATATAAAAATGAAGCTAACATCAACGAGAAAACACACAGGAATAAACCAAACAAACAGCTAACATCAACGAGAAAACACACAGGAATAAACCAAACAAACAGCTAACATCGATGAAAAAACACACAGGAACAAACCAAACAAACAGCTAACATCAATGAGAAAACACACAGGAACAAACCAAACAAACAGCTAACATCGATGAGAAAACACACAGGAACAAACCAAACAAACAGCTAACATCAATGAGAAAACACACAGGAACAAACCAAACAAACAGCTAACATCAATGAGAAAACACACAGGAACAAACCAAACAAACAGCTAACATCAATGAGAAAACACACAGGAACAAACCAAACAAACAGCTAACATCAATGAGAAAACACACAGGAACAAACCAAACAAACAGCTAACATCAATGAGAAAACACACAGGAACAAACCAAACAAACAGCTAACATCAATGAGAAAACACACAGGAATAAACCAAACAAACAGCTAACATCAATGAGAAAACACACAGGAACAAACCAAACAAACAGCTAACATCAATGAGAAAACACACATGAATCAAACAAACTAACAGCTAACATCAATGAGAAAACACACAGGAATAAACCAAACAAACAGCTAACATCAATGAGAAAACACACATGAATCAAACAAACTAACAAGCCTCTGACATCAATGAGAAAACACACAGGAAGAAACCAAATGAAGTTAATTTTCGCTTTTATACTCCATTTTTATACTTGTATTTTGTGAGCAAACAACTCAAGTCTGACATGAAAACACTGCAGTCTTCTGCGGCGCAGCTTTGAATCATAAAACATAAAGCTGCAATGACATGACTGATTAGCCCGAGACCATAAAGGTCGTCAGTCTGCCGCGGACAGAGAGAGACATTTTGAGAAGCCCTGGACTACACAAGTCCGCCGTGTCTTAGGTCTTAATTATAACCACAAAAAATAAGTCTGGCAATTTTCTCTGAGGTTACCTCCCGACAAGCCGATTGTGTCTGCCACGTCATTGATTGGCTGGGAGCTAGGGAGGGAAAGAAGAGTAGGCATTGAGCACGAAAGAGGGAGTAAGAATGGTATAAATCTGAGCTATACTGAAGATGGATTTAGAAAGATGTTTTGAAGATGGTTTAAGAGTTGGGGAGTGAAGGATGCTTTCATAGAAAGAGAGAATGAGGATGGAACAAGGTGGTAAAAGGCATGTGGAGAGAGGCTGGAACTTGGGGAAGGTGTGTTTTTCGAAGAAGTACGAGGAGGGTAATATGAACATTTGGACTGTGAATGCTGCGGAGGAAAAGTCTTTAACAGAAAGAGAGCAAGGACTGTTGCTCTCATCAGTTTGGTGAATGTTGCTCTGATCAGTTTGGTGACTGGTGTATGGTGTAAAGGCATTTTGAAGGTAGAATGTACAAACACTATTTTTTAAAAATATTTCTGCACCAGAATAAAGTTACCCTGGTATTAGTATATTGAAATATTTTGCAGGAAAAAAAAGAGATAAAAAATAAATAAATAAATAAAAATGTACCGCTATATAATAAAGGAATAGTCAATTGGCTGGGACCCAATCTCCTCACATCGAACATATTAGTGATAAAAGAGTGGGTCACTTCTTTATTTAAAGAAAAAAATGAACAAGCCTATGTGACTATATCAGTTACTATTTAATTATTTTTCATATACAGAGAACGATATATTTAGACGTGATATATATAATATATATAATATAGTGAACTAGTAACAAATGAAGAGAGATTCCTTAACATAAATTTTTTCTTTAATAAATAAAAGGAACAATCATTAAAAAAATCTCATTTTGAATGTTCTAGAATTGATCTGGTAAGACCCATTTCATTTTGAATGTTCTAGAATTGATCTGGTAAGACCCATTTCGTTTTGAATGTTCTAGAATTGATCTGGTAAGACCCATTTCGTTTTGAATGTTCTAGAATTGATCTGGTAAGACCCATTTCATTTTGAATGTTCTAGAATTGATCTGGTAAGACCCATTTCATTTTGAATGTTCTAGAATTGATCTGGTAAGACCCATTTCATTTTGAATGTTCTAGAATTGATCTGGTAAGACCCATTTCATTTTGAATGTTCTAGAATTGATCTGGTAAGACCCATTTCATTTTGAATGTTCTAGAATTGATCTGGTAAGACCCATTTCATTTTGAATGTTCTAGAATTGATCTGGTAAGACCCATTTCATTTTGAATGTTCTAGAATTGATCTGGTAAGACCCATTTCATTTTGAATGTTCTAGAATTGATCTGGTAAGACCCATTTCGTTTTGAATGTTCTAGAATTGATCTGGTAAGACCCATTTCATTTTGAATGTTCTAGAATTGATCTGGTAAGACCCGTTTCATTTTGAATGTTCTAGAATTGATCTGGTAAGACCCATTTCGTTTTGAATGTTCTAGAATTGATCTGATAAGACCCATTTCGTTTTGAATGTTCTAGAATTGATCTGGTAAGACCCATTTCATTTTGAATGTTCTAGAATTGATCTGGTAAGACCCATTTCGTTTTGAATGTTCTAGAATTGGTCTGGTAAGACCCATTTCATTTTGAATGTTCTAGAATTGATCTGGTAAGACCCATTTCGTTTTTGTTCAGGGCCTTGTATTTAGACTTCCAGTAATTGTGTGTATTATTTTACCTGCGTGTTCATTCATAGCTTTTTGGTTACTGATTGTTTCGAAGAGAAACGTTGGCCCTTTACGTTAGCTTTTAATTTGTCCGCATTGGATGATTGCCAATATTTCTGTGGGGGAAACTAAGAACTTTGTAGGGAATTTAACTGTCATTTAGCATCCATCTTTTCATTGAATGTGTTTTATTTTGACGTGGCCAGTCCAATTCAGTGCTATAGGTTTATACAGTTTCAAAAAGCCCTCTGTTATAATCCCAGCGCGTTGCACGGGTGACTCTTGTTGGTCATGGACGCTTTTGACAACTATCAATGACATTACCAACTTATTTTAATAGTGATAACTTATAAACATGATAATTTATTCTTTTGTTCAGATATTTAATGATAATGACACTGTATGGTAACTTTATATGATAACACTAACTTCTGGAAATGTATGCTATGAAAAAAAATAAATTGTCAAGCAATTGCTGGAAAAAAACAACTGCCCTCCCCCCCCCCTTTTTCTGGGAGGACTATTGACCTATGTCCCACTGTGGCCTTTGTGTTAACAGGGGGCATGTGTGTTAACACAGTAGGATTATGTGTTAACATAGAAGTTTATGTGTTAACATAGTAGGCCCATGAGTAAACATAGTAGACCTATGTTACTATGTTATGTTTCAACAAATTTATGCTATAAATAGCATCATTCCATTTTTTGAGCGTGTTATGTCTTGGCAAAATCTATTTTTAAAAAAATTACACTTTTTTGTTTGTTAGGTTAAATGATGTCTTAATATCTTAATATGAGATATTTATTGAATGGACCTTTGAAATGAATGACTAGAATGTCACAAAAAAAATGAAAACACAACAAATATGAAGGTCCATTTAAATATAAAAATGGGAAATGAAACACATTTTTGTGTGTACTGTTAGATCTAACTATTAAGTTGAAAAAATAAAAACAACATATTATTTAAAAAATGTTCAAAGAATCTTGGCCATGGATCGCGTCGGGTCTGGAGGATTACAAACTGTGAGTTCAAAGTAAACTTAAATCTCAACATTTATACGTGACACCTGACACCAACTTGGGGGGGGGGGGGCGAGGAGGGGGGGGGGGGGGTCTGAACCCCACTTTCCCCAACCAACCCACCCGTGTATTTGCAATGTATCTCAACATTTATACGTGACACCTGACACCAACTTGGGGGGGGGGGGCGAGGAGGTGGTGGTGGGGGTCTGAACCCCACTTTCCCCAACCAACCCACCCGTGTATTTGCAATGTATCAATAGGAGGATTATTTCTATTTCCACATGAAAAATTCGAGTAGCACACTTGAAAAAAATGAATTTCTGTAATGAAAAAAAAAATTGTTTTAAGTTAGTAGAGTCATTAAAATTTTTTAAAATAAATTGAGCACTGCCCATGCACTAGACGCCAAACTAATGACCACATCTGTGTGGGGCTTACACGTACACTAACTTATAGTACTCAGACCGAGATGGAACAAGCAACATGTTTTCAAAGATACAATCATTCAACTTCTATAATCGGCTTTCGTGCGTTCAAGGTTTGAACTCTCCAACCTCACTTGAATATTATTATTATTTTTTTTTTTTTCTTGTGCATGGCCATGAATTAAAAGTAAAATACAATTGATTGATTATGATTAATGAGAATTGCCGTAGTAAATAAGAGCTAGGTCGAGATAGGGACAAGAGCACCATAGAGAGGGGGGACAAGTGCACCATTGAGAGGGGGACAAGTGCACCGTAGAGAGGGTCTTGATTAAGATCTCATGCAATAATGATTAGTTTTGCGTTTCGAGAGCAAAGTAATTTTTTTCTTTTTTTTTTTTTTTTTAAAATCAATTTCACCATTTAAATTCTCTAAAACTGAATATTTATTTTTGTAGACGATCATAAAAGGAAAATGTGTTGCTTGAAAGTCGACATTAAGAAGTGGGTGGGTGGGGGGAGGATAATCCGATGTAGATTAAAGTAAAAACTGTAACACTGCCCCCCCCCCCCTTCCAATTTTTTTTCAATTGAAAAAAGAATACAAATGCAAAAAATTAAACAAAAAAGTGTTGTAACAAATCTATGGACAAAAAGTACTTATTTTATATTCAAAAACCTCACTACATTTTTTTTAATTACCTTTTTTTTTTTTTTTTAATTGGAACCTTGAGTCTAATGGTACCCGGATGCGAATGGCGGCTCTGCGTGTCTGGCTCCATTTTGACACACTGCTATTTGGATGTCATTTGTGGTAGTTTATTTTAGTAAAACTGAAGAATTAAGTTTACAAACATATAGTCCATTCAATTATCTTTCATTTGATTCCTCATTTTGTCTTACAAACACCAAAATAATATTTTAAATAGTTTTTTTTAATCCCAACCTCTCACTTCTGGTACCCGGGTACAAATAGCCACTTCGTTAATTTATTCCCCTGCTCCCTTGAAAACTGAGCATTCCGTTGAAACATTTGGTTAAATGTACACATGTACGGCTAAAAAACTCTTCTTAGTATTAGTGAAGGATACTCGTACACATTTGGTTATATATATATATATACATACATACATACATACATACATACATACATACATACATACATACATACATACATACATACATACATACATACATACATACATACATACATACATACATACATACATACATACATACATACATACATACATACATACATACATACATACATGCATGCATACATACATACATACATACATACATACATACATACATACATACATACATACATACATACATACATACGTACGTACATACGTACGTACATACGTACATACGTACATACGCACATACGTACATCCGTACATACATTCATACATTCACACATACATACATATATACATACATTCATACATAAGGAGAGATAGAGAGAGATGGGTGGATAGATAGATGGATATATGGATGGGTGGATGGATGGGTGTAGGGATTGGTATATATATATATAAATAGATATAGATATGTGTACATCAGTGGGTTAAAAAATCATTATGGGTTTTTAGACCGAGGTGTACTATTAGCTTCAGAGCGATTAACGTAAACAAGACTTGGTGAATGCCAACAGCTGGCCTGCAGACAACTTAACAAATATTGTGTCTAATTATTTGTCAGCGCGAAGGTTTTATGTTGTGGTGCACTTAAAACATCCACACATTTGTTATACAAAAGACGAGCAAAAAAAATCTTTTCTTTTTTTTTTCCTCATGGAGTGTGTTTTTTGTTTTCTAAAACACCCAAGTGATGACCGTGATAGCAACATTTTAGATATCCAAGTTAGTTTTTTTTTTTTTTAATCCATTAACATTAGAACCCCCCCCCCCCCCCCCACACCTATGTTTTGCATCAACATTAGAGTACTCCCCACTGCATAAACATTAGAACATCCCCACTGCACCATCGTTAGAACATCCCTACTGCACCATCGTTAGAACATCCCAGACTGCATCAACTTTAGGTGATCCCAGACTGCATCAACATTAGAACACCCCAACTGCATCAACATTGCAACCTTCCCCATTGCATTAACATTAGAGCATTTCCCCCCCCCCCTTTTTGCATCAACATTAGAACATGCCCCCACGGCATCAACATTGGAACACCAGCCACTGCAGTGGATGCATACATCGATGGAGAGTTTTCAACTGACTCCCTCCAGACCCACAGACAGGTGCTGGTTGTGTTCAAAAGGCCCTTCGACGCATTCCCTGATTTATTGACTGCTTTTATATTGCGCTTTTACTTCTCCCATATTTTTTTCCCCTTCCTTTTATCTTGTTGTCTCGAGACGAGATTGCCCACGCTGGTATCCATAGGATTTTCTCTCCTCCGGGCTGTCTTGGTGGCCCTTGCTAATTATACACGCGCCTGGCTCTTGTATAGGCTATAGTAGACGAGACTTGGTCGAGAGATATTATCTGGAAAGTATGCAATACACATAGGAGGGTACCTTATAGATATTTTTAACACCGAGCATTTGCTTTATTAATTAATTTTTTTTGCAAAATCGAATCCGTGCGTGATGGCTGCAAAAAATAACTTAAAAACAGGACAATTTTCTTAATTTTACAACTCATTGTTATGCTCTTTCCTATTAAATATATTGAGACCCTAATGATATTTGAATTAAACTGGGTAAAATAAAAATTCAGCATGACAATATGCACAAAACAAAGCCACAACAAATGCTTTTGCCCCTGTCTACACTGTCAAAACACTGAGGCGATTGTAGAACTAAATTAATGTGGTGTAAAGGTTCTGTCTAATATATATTATTTATTATTGTTTTATTTGCTTGCTTGTTTGTTCGTTTTTAAATAATAGTTGTGCACTTAGTTCAGGATATCATTAATGCTTTCCCAACAGTATGTCAGACACCTTACTTTTATCTTGTGACAACACCATGACAACCTGACATCAATTCTATCGTCTTCTATTTTTCTCCCCCCAGGTCCAAATTTAAGTAAGACGCATCTGAATGGGTGTGTCCGCTCGAGACGGTCTCCCACGCGCTTCTGATAAGAGAACACTTTCATCTTCATAACTCAACTGCACATGGCAGTACAGCCAGCTGCAAACTAGCACACCACCTGCAAGGCACAGCGTCAACAACACTGTCAGTGTCTCGGGAGAAAAACAAGTAAATCCTTTTTTTAAAAATATAAATTCATCTTCTCAGTAAGGATAACGCCAGCAGAGTTGGGGATATCACCCGCGAGAGTGGGGATATCGACCACAGATTTCGGATATCGACGGCAGATTTGGGATATCACCTGCGAGAGTTGGGATATCACCTGCAAGAGTTGGGAAACACTTCATCTGGTCAGCTCTGGAATCCTTCCAGTTTTTTCCGTTTTCGTCTGTCCACCCTGCCAAGAGCCCCATCGCCCCGTCCACCGTGGGTTTCCGGAGCAGGCCAAGGAGCATAGTTGGAGAAGGAGCTTTTGAGAGGAGAGCCACCAATGGTGGTGGTTTCCAGAACGCCTCCGTGGATTTTATAAGTTCTGCTGACGATAAGCTGGATATTAAACTGTTTAACATGCCTGCCAAGGGTAAGAAGACGTCCTTTGTTTTGTTGCTACATTATAGGATAAGTCATTTGCTCTTTCTCTAAATTCTAGGATAAGTCATTTGTTAATTTCTAAATTTTAGAAATTTTTTTTTTCTATAAATTTGGGGGATACTTTGTTATTAGAACATTTTACGCTTAGCTGTTTGCATATTCTGGAATATTTATGTTTGTCAGTAATAGTCTAAGTACATTTTATTTTCACGGTACAAGAATTTTTTGGTATCATTAAGATAGTATTTTACCGGTATAACATAAAAAACGAGGTTGTAAGTACTTAAAGGATAAGTTGTTTTAGAATCATATTGGTGTCAGTTTATACATTTTGATTTTAAATCCAATGACTCCACATGAAATAATTTCATGCCAAGCAGTTAAGCTGATAGAATGGAATGAACATATTTTTTTTTTTTTTAAAAAGCCACTCTGATCAAATAAGAATCATCTTAAATATTTATGGCGTAAGATGGCGTCTTAATTTCTTTGGGGGGTTCAAATTCAGACAGCTTTAACGCTCGACGCTTACCAAGTGCTTTTTATTTTTAAAACACGCTCTATTTTTGTAGTTGGGTTTCTTAGTACATTTTCCACGGGGAAAACAACAACAACAACAGCAACAGCAACAACAACAATAGTTTGACAAATTTTTTAATGAAAAAATTGAAATTTGTTGAGTCTTATTGGAATAGTCCACCGACTTCATCCAAGAACCTGAAGCCATGCGAAGAGTCTTGTCCGTCTCTACTGTGTCCGTCTTTACTGTGTCCGTCTCTACTGTGTCCGTCTTTACTGTGTCCGTCTCTACTGTGTCCGTCTCTACTGTGTCCGTCTCTACTGTGTCCGTCTCTACTGTGTCCGTAATCCAACAAATTCATCAGTTTCATCAATTTAAAAAAGTTCTAACAAATCCACATATCCAATGTTCAGTACTGAAATAAAGCTTGAAAACAATCTGCTCTATACATCCATTTTTCGCAATTTTAAACAGAAAAAAAAAATTTACTTGACAAACATACAGCTCTATCCTGCCTAGTACTCATACAAATGTTCATTATACATCCAACAATCAAATAATCAACATCCCACATCCACTATCCAACATCAAAAATAACCAACATCAAAACATTCAACATGAAGCAAGCAACAACCAACAATCACCACTACAACCAACAATCACCGCTACAACCGATCCAGGCCGCCATTAGCACGTCTCTCACAGGCCGCGGAGACTCTGTTCATAAAAGCGTCGGCAAATCTCTTCAAGATTGCAATCTCGCGAGAGTTCACCTCTTCTGACCGCTTCCGAATCTGGGAACACGGTATCGGTCAATTTCCGGTTCCGCTTACAAGGTATGCGGTTATAGGCAAAAGCGATGTCCACACAACAACTCGATTGCGGTTGTCAAGCTACAGGGAATTTTTAGGGAATGGGGATAACATTTGTTATCGCAATAATTCATGACACCTCTTGATAAAAAACAAATACAAAATGGAGTCAAAATTGTTATCACTTTTTTTTGGATACAACTTTATAGTTTATTTTAAGCTTAGTGTTGTGGTGCCTTAGGGGTCATGACGCACATAATCATGGATTTTACGTGCTTCTTGGGGGCAATGTGAATAAAAACATGTGTGTATGGGAAAAAGGGGGGGGGGGGGGCTTTTAAGTTCAACACAAAAAAAAATGTCTATTGCTGAGTACTTTGTCTTTTTTTTACGGGATGTTTCACGATGAAAAAGTGGTGCCTTAGGGGTCATGACGCACATAATCATGGATTTTACGTGCTTCTTGGGGGCAATGTGAATAAAAACATGTGTGTATGGGAAAAAGGGGGGGGGGGTGCTTTTAAGATCAACACAAAAAAAAATGTCTATTGCTGAGTACTTTGTCTTTTCATTACGGGATGTTTCACGATGAAAATGCGCTCATACGAGTGTCGCTGTCATTTTTCGGACTCAGCAGACTCAGGGCCGTAGACTCCGGACTCCAGATTCAAGATTTCACCATATGCTCACCAAAAACAATAAGTGTTAAAATTGGTTTCCCCTGAATCGAAGCTTGGGAGATTCTAACTCAGTAGCGTCCACCCACAACACTGAGACGTGCAGTCATCACGGCTTGTTATCTACACGGTACATGCCGTGAGGGTCCCATCACCCTCATACCTTCCAAACGCAACGAAAAAAGGGAACGACGACGAACAAGGAACATATCTTATACCGAAAGAATGAGCGAGGGAATAATCTATCCTCCCGCTGTTGTCGTTAATTTGACGCAGCCAATCCGTGGTTCTTTTCTTCCCCCTCCCACCTCCCCTTTCACAGATTCCTCGATGCCCCCCCCCTTTCCATCTCATACATTTTCAACGTTTTCATGGCTTAAGTCCTCTGTAATGATCGCCAAAGCCGCCACGTAATTAAGATAGCTGTCTCGGCGCGGAGCGCGGCGACTTAAACTGCCTTAACCTCTTTGCCGGATACAAGGAGGGAGGACCTGGACGCAGGGTGCTGTGTGGGGAATGTGTGAGGGAATGATGCTGTGGGTGGGAACATGTGGAACTATGCACTGTGTATAGGTGAATATAAAGGACTGCATGTTGTCCTGTAATGGATGGTGGTGTGAGGAATAAATGTAGTGTTCATTGGATTTTGGTCGATTAAAAAAAAATTATGAAGCATCCATGGAAAGTTGCGGATTGGTTCAATGGTGTGTTTGTGTGGTGTTTGTGTGGTGTTTGTGTGGTTTTTGTGTGGTGTTTTTGTGGTGTTTGTGTGGTGTTGTGCACGATTGCAATGGTATTACTGGCAAATATAGAGCGTAAACCCCCCCCCCACAAATATTTCAAATTGCGATTCTATTTCTGTGAGAATTGCAAACCTTGCCCCTTGTCTCTATTTATTTATTTTTTAAGTCTTTGGAATTTGTCTAAATATTGGTGGCTCCTCAATTCGCTTAAAAATGATTCAACCGGCAACAAAAAAAAAAAAAATAAGAAAAAACGAATCAACAGATACTAAGTAAACGAACTACTGTTCAATGTACGCACAACTTCGTGCTTAAAACGGTGCGTCCTCCCGTACAACACGACTGCGCGCCGTGTCCATCTTCCTCTCTTATCTTCCCACCCCAATCGACTCAATATTCATACGCCCCATCAATCGGGAATCCCCCGCTAAAGCTGAGGCTGCTCGGCCACCAGACAATAAAATCTCATGCATCGATACCGACAAAATCGTTGGGATTTCTTTATGATTTCAATGGTTAGCACAAATCTCAGCTAGATATCTCAGCTAGATATTTACCAAGCATTCACTGGGATTTATTATTATTATTATTATTATTATTATTTCGTTGTATTTCAACGTACGTTATTTGAACAATGTTCGCTTCGAATGGTTCACACGCCAATGAAGGCCAAGAGATGTTGATTTTTAATAAATTTTTTTTTTTTTTAAAAAACTGGGTCCACAGACTGACATAGCATTACGCACGCCACCAGCGCCTTAGAATCTCACTATATTTCTCATGCATGCTGTTGTTTTAAGTTATTGACGTACTTGTGCATATGTAAGTGGAAGCTGAGCTGGAGTTTGGGAGTCAATAATGGAATTCTTTGGCCTGAGCATGGAGCCAAGTTTTTTTTAAAACTTCTCCAAAAATGTTAAATTCGATTTATCTTTGTTATTTAATCAATGTTCACAATGGGATGATATCCATACAAGAGCTATGCATATAAACATTATGGTACTGAAGCCCACTGGGTGATGTATAGACATTTCATCTAAACTTATGGCCCTTAAGCCCACAGGTGGTATAGATGTGACTTGACGTACGTTGTCTAGAGGTCGGTCCCCTGCGTACTAGCCACAGAACAATTTTCAAGGGTCTAGAACCCCCTTTTTTTTTCTAGCTCCTACAGAGCTGACGTGACTCTTGTTCCAAGTATCAACCAAACGATGCAGAGATTCAGGTTTTTCTTATTTATTGGCTAAATATGCCTACGAGTGGAAAAGATCCTAAGAAATAAGCTCTGGTGTTCAGAATAAAATGTGTCCAGAAACAAAACACCACATACTCTACAACATATAGTTACAAAAGTCTTCTTCCATCCATAGAAAACTCACTGGCTTCAAAAGACAAAAATCATACACCTTATTCACAGCACTCGCCCTCTGTTCATTCCTTAAAACTCATCTCCCCTTTTTACACACTCCTATCCTCACGTGGTTCCTCCCGACACAGCACACCGGTCAAACCTGAACAAGACAAATAAAACTCGTGGGGCACACTGGGAACAAGAAACTCACCTACGATTGGTCAAATGAACATCCTAAAAAGCTGATCCAGAGAACTCACGCGATCTGACCGTGACAATAGACTTTTCATATAAACATATGGCCCTTAAGCCCACCGAGTGATATAGACATTGCATATCAACATATGGCCCTTAAGCCCACCGAGTGATATAGACATTTCATATAAAAATCGGAAATTGTATACTCAAAGCAATATTGCAATAGTTCAATAGTAAATAACACACGTACCGAGAAGTCGTACCGAGAAGATGCACCGAGAAGACGTACCGAGAAGACTTACAGAGCATACCCCAAATGTCTTCTCTTTAATCAGTGACCAATTGGTTTATTTGTGATTGTTACCTTGCGCATACAATTTCAAACTTTTTAAATGATCCTTCACATTCGTATTTCACAATGTGTTTATATCCTTTACCAACAGGACTGGAATTTAGTTTGGATCTCTAGGATGTCTGGTAAACCTACACAACGTTATTGATTTACGGGGAAGGGGATATTTGTATATGACTTATAGAAAGTATAAATCACAATGGGTGTAAACTTTAACAAAAATGATTTTTTATCATTGTATAGTATGGGCCTGCACAACTTACGGTCCGCGGGCCGCATGCGGCCCCAGCACCCACTTTGCGAACCGAGAAGTAATGAGATATTATTTTTTTTAAATTATTATAGTCATAATGGTTTTCCCCCCTTTCCTATTACCTTTCGGCCCGCACAAGTTTATCATAATGTATTACGGCCCGCCTTACATTTTGAGTTGTGCAGACCTGGTATAGTAAATGTATGAAATGTTTGTAAAACTCATATTTGAATATTGCGCCCGAATTATTGTCATTATTTTAAATCTCAATTTTGTTACACGTTTATTCCATCCAATTTCATCCTTTATTTATATATATATAAATATATATAGTGGGCAAAACATGATTTGTTTCGATTTATTTTGGATAGAAACATTTTAAAATATTTTTACTCTAAGTGTAAATAAAAAGATAATCGGGGATATTTTAGAAAAACTCATTCTCAATTTCATCTAGTTCGTATCATCAGATGTGCCAAAATAATGTTCTTCTTTTTGACACTGGTACAGATATGCCAATACAATGTCCTTATCATTGACACTGGTACAGATATGCCAATACAATGTCCTTATCATTGACACTGGTACAGATATGCCAATACAATGTCCTTATCATTGACACTGGTACATATATGCCAATACAATGCCCTTATCATTGACACTGGTACAGATATGCCAATACAATGTCCTTGTCATTGACACTGGTACAGATATGCCAATACAATGCCCTTATCAGTGACACTGGTACAGATATGCCAATACAATGTCCTTGTCATTGACACTGGTACAGATATGCCAGTACAATGCCCTTATCAGTGACACTGGTAGAGATATGCCAATACAACGTCCTTGTCAATGGCATTGGTACAGATATGCTAATATAATATCTATACAAATTTCAATACTTAACTGATCCCAGATGAAATATATATTTTCACCTGATTGGGACTCCACCCCCCTTCCCCCCCCCACACACTTTACTCTGTCCCCACCCTTCCCCCACAACACACGATTACCGGATACAGTGACAGCTAAGTTGCGAGCAGTAAAGGTGAGCACCGTATTTGTTGCGGTGATTGAGCTGCATGGCAATGGCGGGGTGGGGGGGGAGGGGGGGGAATGGCTGGCTGGCGATGAGCGGTGACCAGGAGCACACTTGGGAGGGTTGAGGTGGGGATGCGAGCGGGGGGAGCACCTCGATTGAATATGGCGTGTACATCAAAGGGCTATTACTCAGAGAGGTATTTTTTTTTCCACCGCGGGGTTGAATGGAACCCTAGAAAGTTATTTGAGCGGTGCAGGGGGTAACGTTAGGAGGAGTAGCCGTAACGGAAAGCAAGGGGAAAGAGGAGCAAGAGGGGAAAAATAGGTTGCGATTGTATTATAAAGAAGGGTCTTGGGGTGTTTGTGGAGGAGACGGAGGTGTTCGGGGTCTTCGTGGGGGAGGAGACCTTAAGAAGACAAGTGGCTATCCAATGACTGACTGATGACAGGATGCGTTTGAAGGTAGAGTGCATGACCCGAACCATGCAATCCTTGATTTTTTTTTTTTTTAAAGGGCGTAGTTATATCACTCAGGGTGAGTGGGCAACCCTGCATCACGTCAGCCGGTTAACAAATCCATATACGCCCTTAAATATAAGAGTGCGTGCCCCAACAATGCCTTAATCGAAACCCCTCTCCCCTCTGCTCAAATATTACTAGAGTAGTTTGTTCGGCTTCTGGACCTCCGTTTTAGTTCAGTTGTTAGTTTGTTTCTATAGGTTAGGAACTGATATATATATATATATATAGCTTTTGCTGTAGAACAGAAAAGACACCTTTGTCCAGCAAGACAAGCTCATCACAATATGACGTAACGAATTTTTTATATTTTTTTTACAAAGTCGTAATAATGGCCACAAGATGTGCCCACCTCTTCCAATCGCTTCATTTGATGTTGATCAAATCAAACATATCAAAACCAAGAATACAACACACAACAACATGGCCGCCGACACGCCATCTAGCACACCTCCAAATTCGGGGGACGGTTGCAACATCAACAAACAGAGACAATCCACTTCAGCACTCTCGCGAGTCAACTTTCTAAAAAAAACACAGAGCGCGTTTAAAAAAAAGGGAAGAAAAAAAGAAAAGAAGCGAAAGAAAAGAACATTAATAGCAACCAAAGGATTAAAAAAAAAAAGGGGGGCATGTTGTTATAGTTCGACTCCCCGATCAACGCCCAGTGCATAGCAACGTCAGATCGATGGGTCCGCGAGAACGAAGAGTCTAGCGAACAGGAGAAGGAAAGTTGAGCGTGAAGGATAGAAGGAAAGTTAATGTGCGGTGCGTGTGTGTGTGGGGTGGCGGAGGGGGGTGGGGGTTAACAATAATAATAATAATTTTAAAAAAAAGCACTGCGTGTGAAAGGATTAAGACTTATATTAGTGGTGGGTCGGAGTCGACCGTGCAGCGGGCGGCACACAACGGTCGAGGGGGGGGGGGTATATTGAGGGCTTGGCGGGGTGACCTTGACATTAAGTCTGAGGGAGCAGTAGATTGGGGTTCGAGGCTAACTTTTACAAGAATCATCTCGATAGATCTCTTGAATCGCGAGTCCTTCATTGAAAAATGATGATGAATGTTGGTGTAAGGGATGTTTGTCGTCTCCCAGACATATTTGTGCAGCGGCGAATGCAATTTGAATCGCCAGACATTATCACAAAATATCAATTCTTTAAGCATATTATTATTGATTAGCTTTAAGCGGGGTGTCTCGCTTATAACTAGATGCATGCTTAGGACAATTTTAAAAACAAAACCTTCACTAAGAATACAGTTTAAAAAGAATGGAAACAAAAAAAAAATTTAGTTTAATTTAAAAAGCAGAGAGGTATAAAAAAAAAAGTTTTGAAATAATTTCTCGGGTCACAAATTTCTAGACTCAGTAATGGGCCCATTAGGGTGTTAACGCCCCCCCCCCCCCACCCCTCATAAAAAAAGTGTAAATAAATAAATAAGAACGCTGCATGGTGTTATTTTCCCACGAAACTCACAAAAATCGTGTTATAACCACTCATCCGATTATCGACTAGAACGCACTGCAAATATCCAATCACTTTCACCAGGCGTCTGATGATAAAAACAAAAAAAAAATTAAATAAAAATTATCATTTAACGTATTCGAATTTGCTTTCTATGCCTAGTCAAAACATTTCTATCACGTTCAAATTTTGATGTTGTGTCTTCAGCAAGGTGAAAGAAAAATACAACCTGCTATTTAAATACACGAAGAACGCTCTTAGTTTTCGAGACCCACTCCGGCATCTCAAACTCCACACTCGGTACTCCTGGAATGGAAATAATTCAGCTTGAATAAATGCCACATAAGCAACAGCGTAAAAAATGAAAAAAAAAGAAATTTGACTTTTTGTATTACATGAAAGAACATCTTGTTAATGTATACATTTTTATTTTTTTGGTTCAAGTAAAACTTTAAAAGGGTTCTACCACCACATGTGCAGAACTGTTGCATTGACAGGGTTCTACCACCACCTGTTTTAAATCGTTGCCTTAACTGCTTCCCAGCGAAGGGAAGAAACCCCCCCCCCCCCCATTTGCTTTCATTTTTTTTTATTTTTTATTGTAATCGATCGACTTAAAGTTTCGACTTAGTGTCGCTAGGTTCGCCTTGAAGTCGTCCGCTGAGTACTTCATTAGTTCGTGTGAGCAGACCAGCAGGCTTATCGTGTCTGTAGTAATAGTGTGACGTACCAACGAGTGGCCGCGGCAATGACGGCTACTAGCATATACTACAACAGAATGAGGCTTGACCGAGGCGGACCCGAGCACGGTAGGACAACAACAACAACGACAGCTGCCGTAACAACCGTAACCGCTAATACAAAATGGAGTAGTGACAGGAGCAACAACGGGAGTAGTAACAGCAGAAGCAACGGAAGCATTAACAGCACCATAAAGGGAGTAGTAAAAGCAGCAGTAACGGTAGAAGTTACAGCAGCAACAATGGGAGTAGTAACATCAACGGGAGTAGTAACAGCTGCCAGCTCGGGAGTATTAACAGCAGCAATAACGGGAGTAGCAGCAGTAGCTGTAAGAGATAGCAACTGGAGCACCAACCGCTGTAGCAGCAGCACCAACCAGTGTAGCAGCAGCACCAAACCACTGTAGCAGCAGCACCAACCAGTGTAGCAGCAGCACCAACCGTTGTAGCAGCAGCACCAACCAGTGTAGCAGTAGCACCAACCAGTTTAGCAGCAGCACCAACCATTGTAGCAGCGGCACCAACCAGTGTAGCAGTAGCACCAACCAGTGTAGCAGCAGCACCAACCGCTGTAGCAGCAGCACCAACCAGTGTAGCAGGAGCACCAACCAGTGTAGCAGCAGCACCAACCATTGTAGCAGCGGCACCAACCAGTGTAGCAGTAGCACCAACCAGTTTAGCAGCAGCACCAACCGTTGTCGCAGCAGCACCAACAGTTTAGCAGCAGCACCAACCGTTGTAGCATCAGCGCCAACCGTTGAAGCAGCAGCACCAACCAATGTAGCAGTAGCACCAACCAGTTTAGCAGCAGCACCAACCAGTGTAGTAGTGGCACCAACCAGTGTAGCAGCAGCACCAACCTTTGTAGCAGCAGCACCAACCGTTGTAGCAGCAGCACCAACCGCTGTAGCAGCAACAACACATTATGAGATACTGCGCTCACCCATTGGGTTGGAAGCCATTAGAGGTCGACCGTTTCGAACCCGGTCAGGACTCTCTTGACCACTTGACCAGCGCAAATACAAGTGGGGTTTGGTATAAATTGCCCATTCGGAGACGCCCCTGATTCTCATCGAGCCAAACCATTACAACGTTACACGAGATCAGCTCATCAGTTACCTTTCCTTTGGTCTTTGGTACGTTAATTTGTGTCACTTTACTCCCATTGTCCCGGAGCCCATAACCACTTACGTCCAAATCACGTGCCGTTTATCCCATAGTTTCTTCCATTGTATGATTTCTAAATTCTCCATTTCTGTTTTACTCCAACCCCCCACCACCCTCACCACAACAAAGTCATAATCTTCTTATTAAACAACAAAGTCATAATCTTCTTATTAAAAAAAAAACAAAAAAAGAAAAAAAAAAAAAGCCAACAGCGCTCGGAATATATTTTCCCCATTAAAGAGGCTTCATTTTTCTTTTATCGCTGTTGGCATAACGATCTCATGAGGACAACAGAGTCTGATTTCAAATGTCAATTTAAAAAAAAAACAAAAACAAAAAACATATTCTAAAAATCAAGGTTATTATAGTTAGAATAATTTGACGTCACTTCTCCCACCCCCACCCCACACCCCAACCTTACACACACACACGATACTTAAAACATAAAAAAAAAAAAAAATTATATTAAAAAACCCTGACCCATCACTAGAAAACAAGAGGTTACACACTTGCTGCAAGAATCGAAGTTACACTCTCTTAGTCAGAGGTGTCCATTCTTCAAAGTCGTGTCTTTCGTTACCACAACCTTTGTCCTTCGGTTTTCGTTTTCATCCACCTCTCNTACATATTTGCAAATTAAAAAAAAAGCATATAAAGGATTTACAATTTTTAAAAAACTTCGTTTTTCTGATATGTTTATTACTAGTATCGACACGCAGCGCCCCCATTCGCACCCGGGTACCATTAGACTCACGCTATTAGGATGTCATTTGTGGTAGTTTATTTTAGTTAAACTGAAGAATTAAGTTTACAAATATATAGCCCATTCAATTATCTTTCATTTGATACCTAATTTTGTCTTACAAACCCAACAATAAAATTTAAATAGCTTTTTTTAATCCCAACCTCGCACTTCTGGTACCCGGGTACGAATCGTCGCAGCCTATAACTAACCACTTCAGTTCAAGCTTTCCGCGGACTGTTCGAACCATCGATGTTCTAAATGGGCCAGAATAATTAGCGATCTCCTATATTTGAAACTCTTTCAACATATTTCGCTTAAAAAAACTGTATGTCTAGTTTGCGTGTAGCGCAGAAGGTTTCCAATTGTGTGATGCAAAGAGAAACAACTCAAACGGTGTGATACATACTTTAAATGGTGTGCAAACAACAAGAAGTTATATTCAAAACACTAAATGTGTTTTTTAATTTAATCTTTCAGACACTATTAATATTGACACAAATACCTCGTTGATCTAATTATTAAATTAGTAATAAATTGCGTGTAACATTGACCTATCTGTTGGCATGGCATGTTTTTGTTCATTCATTCCAAGTTCTTTTTTCTTTGAAGCTATGATAGCTAATTTAATACGATTTATCTGTATTTTTTAAAAATAATTTAGAGTGCTGCCAATATTCATTATTGTAATATTTCTTTACAGGAGGAATATTTCACCTCCAGCAAGGGGACATGATCTATGCAAGTTTCTCCGAAGAAATGGTGGTTGACTTTGATAACAGGTCGACATTTCTGGGTCTCTTCATGATAACAAGAGGAACGAAATCATAGACAGTGTAAATTTTAAATACAGATAAATTATTCGATTTTTTAAAATATTTTTATTTTAAATATTGTAAAGGGTGCTATTTTTAAATTATAATATTGAATGTTAAATGGCTTAATACAAATAATTTCTTTAGCAATTACATATTTAAAAAAAAAAAAAATAAATTATTAAACAATGTCTCATGTTTTCAGAACTTGATTGAGTGTGTTTGTGTGTGTTTGCTGGGTTAAAATATGTATTTGTACAGGTTATTATATGTTGGGCTTCACTGTCTAGAGAGAATATGCGCATGAGTAAAAATATATATATAGAGAATATATATATATATATATATATATATATATATATATATATATATATATATATAGAGAGAGAGAGAGAGAGAGAGGGAGAGAGAGAGAGAGAGAGAGAGAGAGAGAGGGGGAGATATGTTTAGAAATCGTAATAAAAGTAATATCTTGGAGGTGAGGTGAGTGAAAATCTGAACGATCTGCTGGCCCGGTAATGGGCGTATGTGTGTTATGGTGATGGGATGATATGTTTGTGCAGTGGAAGTGGTAATGTCACATATGTGTGGCAGTGATGGTGAAATCAATTTTTTTTTTTCTGAAGATCTTTGGTTGCATGAAACAAGTTACAAAATGATTATTGTTTCATGCTATGTTATTTTGGTGTACAAATAATTTCATATTAAATGGGTCTTTGGGGTAATTTTTGTCCCTCTCTTCATATTGCAACTTTAAAAAGAAAACCCATCCGGTATTTAAACTATATTTAGCAGCTGAACGGACGTGACGTCAGAGCTCATCAAAGCCGCCCATTCGTATGTATGATTTTTACGGACATTGCAGTTCTAGTCTGAAGTTATTCTCTGCCAGCCAGCCGAAGATGGAACGAGAGAACGGTGCAGCCCAGACTTGTTTTGGGGGGGGGGGGGGTAACCCCCCCCCCCCCCCCCCCACTCTCGCCAGCCAAACGATATCATCACGTAATCAAATCTACCGGGCAATATTACGAGCCGCTCTGGTTTATTGTGGTCCTGTGTCTCCCTCACATTCAACACCCCCCCCCCCAAACGTTATGCGTTTCTGGTACATCGGGTGTGATGGTGTGAGGGTGTTGGGGGAGGAGAGGGTGTGGGGTGGGGGGGAGGGTGCGGGATGATAATTACCCTGGTTACAAGACGGATCAACATAACAGGCGAGGTGCCCGTTACAATTGGTCGCTTAATCCACCCTAATCCAATTAGCGGGCGAAATGAGATATGGTCATAAATGTACATGCGTGGGCGCGATCTCATCCAGGGAAAGTCTGATGGCCAACTCTGTAGTTGTAAACGGAGATCTACGTCAGTTCCATATATTGCATGAGTTCTTTAAAAACAAAAAAAAGTATCGATATAGCTGCTTTAGACATATGTGAAAATATATCTATATATAACTGTAACAGCATAAGAAATATGCGAAAGTATATCTATATATAACTGCATAAGACATATGCGAAAACATATCTACATATAACTGCATTACGTTAGTGTGAAAATATAAAACAGCTTATAGTTGCAATTGTCAAAGAAATAAAAATCTTTACAAATATTAAGTTCCGCAACTGAAGGAGAGACAACTCGTGGGGTCTGCTTCAACTTAAACAGTTCGTCATGATCAGCCGACCTTTACCTCTCATTGTATTTATACTTTGCTGCTCTGAATCATTCACCTTGACGTCATCGACACACACGTTTACAGCATTGTTGCTATCCTCGAAACTATGACGGCGACGGTGAAAGCCTCTTCTAAATCCTACAGAGCGTCGACAGACCCCATTGGCGCCAAGTGTGGTCGCATTTACTCCACTGTACTACATTGCGGGCACACATCTGTTATAGGGCATTTAGCTATCTAAGATTTACGAAGTGCCCAGAAGACTGCTCCCATCTCCCTGTAATCGGATATCAACTCCATCCCCACCCCCCCCTCCAAAAAAACAAAAAAAAAACACAACAAAACAACAACAAAAAAAAACAAAAAAAAACAATAGACAAACTGAAAACACAATCTCAAACGCGTAATCTTGATTTAACATGAGAATCTGATTACATTTGGCACACGAATGCATGACACATTGGGTCAGAAATTAAATGATGACCCCCCCCCCCCCAACCCACCCAACCGCCCCTCACTCCTGACCCGTTAAGAATCTGATTACATTTGGCACACGAACGCCTGACACATTGGGTCAGAAATTAAATGATGACCCCCCCCCCCCAACCCACCCACCGGGCCCTCACTCCTGACCAGTTTAAGCTACATGACAGGTGCGTGGGTCAACCCCCTCAGCCCCTTTCATCTTAACCCTCTAAATAACATAACCTGTAAGCTTTCTCCCAATTAAGAACATAATCGTGTATTATTTGCCTATTATTTTAATATTTTTTTTATATACCAAAGGACTTCCTCTATGGTCAATGATGGTTCGATATAAATTTAAAAAAAAAATAATAATAAAAAAATCACGGTATGAGGACTTTAGGGATTAAGAAAGCACACAAGAAAAGCCCAACTGAGCTGTTAGAGAGATACGACATTACGCCTTGAACTTTAAAAAAAAAATAAAAAAATTTTAAATTAAAAAAAAACAAAAACAAAAAAAAAACCAGTAAACGAAGAAAAAGACAAAGAAAAAGAAAAGAAGGAAAGCCTCCACCGAGGCAGAGCGTGGTATTTTCTCACACTGTGCGCGCAATCTAACAAGTGTCACACAGTTAAAACAAGGGGGCAGACGACATATTAGGTCCCTGCCACTCTTCAATCTTGTCCGAGCGGCTCCAGCAGGGTTAAGGAACTTGTTTGGCTATCGGCTCTATACGTTTAACTTTCAACTTCCTGTGGGGTTTTCCTCACTTATTAGTAATGCGAAAAAAAAAATGTGCATGCCTTTTGAAAACAAAAATTCGTTTAAATACACTTTGCAGCGATAACGTTAACAGAAAAAAAAAAATTAGTTTTAAAGAAACACTCCTATAATTTTAAAATACTTTTCCATGGTTTGCGATGTGCAATTTACAACTAATGGTTTGTTTTGTGCAATGTACAACCCATGGTTTGCTTTGTGCAATGTACAGCTAATGGTTTGTTTTGTGCAATGTACAAATAATGGTTTGTTTTGTGCAATGTACAGCTAATGGTTTGTTTTGTGCAATGTACAGCTAATGGTTTGTTTTGTGCAATGTACAGCTAATGGTTTGCAGTTGTACATAGTGTTGTGGTAGTAAAAATAAACGCAAAGGGTGACGTAATACATGGTTGCGGGTAGTTGGTGAATGTACACCAAAAAATAAAGACATTATTGATGTGGTCCACTGGAAAGGTGAGTGCCAATAACCGAAGGAGCAATTGCCATGTGTAAGCAATTCTGTGCAAGTATATAGTATGTGTAATCAATTCTGTGCAAGTATGATACGGAAATGCTTCACAAACAATGTCAAAGGCATTGGAACACACATACCATCTCACTTTGTCGTATAACTTAATGCCTTATGGGTGTACAGTGTTGGTGGGTGTACAATGTTGGTGGGTGTACACTATTGTTGGTGGGTTTATATTGTTGGTGGGTGTACGTTTTTGGTGGATGTACATTGTTGGTGCGTCTACATTGTTGGTGGGTGTACATTGCAAATTCTCATGCGTGTTTTCATATGACGTATAGATCTGGATAATCTGAACGTGCCCTCCACCTAGTATACAAAACATCAAATCAGAATTGAATTTGTAAATAGAATAAAATTACTTGAAAATAAACCCCAGGCAAATAGTACATATCAGGATATACATATCAGAATATACATATACATATATATATATATAATTGCTATTATACTTTTTAGTTAATATAATATACAGGAATATAATATAGGAAAACATATTTTTTCAAGTCGATATTGAAGGAGCCTAAAGTCTGACTGCCCCCCCCCCTCTCCCACAGTCCAACCCTCCCCCTCCCCTATCCCTCCCGCGTCTTGTAAACCTGTTGGGGACGTACAGGCGACGAGTGACCGATGAGTCTAAAAAGTTTTTTTTTTTTTCAAGTGACGCCATTTCCACAATATGTAGGTAAAACA
>CAXITT010000434.1:394424-405400 GCA_964033795.1 Lymnaea stagnalis
AAAAAAAAAAAAAAACAAAAAAAAACAACAAATTATCATAAGTAAAAATAATTTTTTTTTTAAAAAAACAAAATAAAAGAAAAAAAAAAAAAAAAATGTAAAAAAAAAAAGAAAGAAAAAAAAAGTGGTTTAACGGAAATGCATTTTTCAAAAAAAAAAAAAAGAAATGGCATCCTGCACGTCATGTAAAGCTAAAGTGACCCAATCACCACGACATGTAGAGCTAAAGTGACTCAATTTAGCACAGTTTCGCGGCCCGCTTGGAGTTCTTGTGGATCTGAGGCTAAAGCTGGCTTTAAGTGTCGCCACCTGTGTTTCATATGACGTCATCAAGTTCTCACACATAGTTTTAGACGTATGTCTCGCCCAGTGCGCTGTTAGGTCAGTTCTCACACACAGTTTTAGACGTATGTCTCGCCCATGCAGCGCGCTGTTAGGTCAGTTCTCACACACAGTTTTAGACGTATGGCTCGCCCAGTGCGCTATTAGGTCAGTTCTCACACACAGTTTTAGACGTATGTCTCGCCCAGCGCGCTATTAGGTCAGTTCTCACACACAGTTTTAGACGTATGTCTCGCCCATGCAGCGCGCTGCTAGGTCAGTTCTCACACACAGTTTTAGATGTATGTCTCGCCCAGTGCGCTATTAGGTCAGTTCTCACACATAGTTTTTAGACGTACGTCTCGCCCAGCGCGCTATTAGGTCAGTTCTCACACACAGTTTTAGACGTATGTCTCGCCGAGTGCGCTGTTAGGTCAGTTCTCACACATAGTTTTTAGACGTATGTCTCGCCCAGTGAGCTGTTAGGTCAGTTCTCACACACAATTTTTTATCTGAAAACGTTTTAAGAAACTAGAACATAAGACCTAACACAACATAGAGAAATTGTTTGGTATCTGATGTTTCTACAATTTTAAGCGAAATGATGGGTGTAGGAGCGTAAGTGAGCTTAAATAGTTAAACGCGTATGGGGTATCAGAGTCAGGGAGGGCTAAATAGTTTTGTCACCCTTTTCCAGTTGTCCGAAAATTCAGCCCCTCAATAGAATGAAAACAAAGTGTCACCCGCGGCGGTTCACCCACTCTAGTGCGCCTTTAGTGCACCTTTAGTGCGCCTCTAGTGCGCCACTCATTATTTCTCCCCCCCCCCCCCCCCCCCCCCCCCCCCGCCAAACCACTCCAAAGACATCCCAGCATCAACGGCAGTAAAGCAGTGAATACGTGAACCTATGGTAGTTAAAGAATTAAAATTATATATAGATGGATGGATGGATGGATGGATGGATGGATGGATGCATGGATGGATGGATGGATGGATGGATGGATGCATGGATGGATGGATGGATGGATGGATGGATGGATGCATGGATGCATGGATGGATGGATGGATGGATGGATGGATGGATGGATGGATGGATGGATGGATGGATGGATGGATGGATAGATAGATAGATATGCACTTAAGTTTTTAAAAAATTCATAATAAAATACGCATTTAATTTGTATTCATTTTTTCTTCATAATAAACCTACCATTGATGGTTAGATTCGAAACCAATTCAAAGAATTCAAATAAAGATTATTCTATGCATCTTTTTTTTTCTTTTTCTCTTTTTTTTTTGGGAGGGGTGGGGGGGAGGGCGGGCATTTTAAGTGTTTAGACTTTGTATAGTTTGTAATTTTTTGCTAAAGACTGTATTTTTACAAGTAACATTATTCCTATTTAAGCAATACACTTATATGGCAAAAATTTCCCATATGGATACATCAAAAAGTTTATTTTTCACTTGCAGTAAATCCATTAGGCTCGTGTATAAAAAAAACCTGGACAAAACAAACAAAAAACAAACAAAAATCCTCCAAAACTTGATGTCTAAATATTCGGTTATCGCCCCCCCCTCCCCCCCAATCGCTGTCTACAGATGGTGGCCACATGACTTTTAGAGTGGCATTCCCTTTCTGTTTATTTACAAGTTGCGAGGATGTTGCTGACGAAATCAACGTTACCGAAAAATCTCTTCCCGCGGATGCGAGAACTTGGCGCGCTCTGCTCATCCCTGGCGCGCTCTGCTCATCCCGGGCGCTCTGGTTACCAAACGGCCGTCTCGATTTCGGCATAGCTTTTGGTTTTTAATTCGTCACGGTTTTTTTTTTTTGTTTTTTTTAAATGTTTGAGTTCTGGGCGCGGGGGCCAGATTTTGAAAACAGAAGCCGGTCCCGTGAAGACTTCTGGCAGTAGATGTCATAATTAGCAGAGCAAACAAATCTCGCCCATCAACACCCGCAAACCAGATTTCTAATTGTATGACGAGAGAAAAAATAGGAAGAGAAAAATGGGTCCTGAAAAAGTTGGGTAGAAAATACGAATACGTCTTTTGTTATAGGAACTTTTCCTTCTGTTTAATTTTCTGGTCCATGTTGGGGACGGCATTATTCCATTGGTTTTCCTTGAATTAAAACGAATAATTTTTGAGTGAATTTGATAAGNATTTAAAAAATAAAAAGATAGTTATGTTTGGAAGTGAATATTCTTCATAGATAAATGGTTTTCTAAATTTACGTTTTTTAACAAAAAATTAAGATTGTATGGGTTTAACCTGCCCTTAAGACCACGCTCATTTCTCTTACAGGAAAATAAAAAATCACTCTCTGACACGGCAAATAGTTCTGGCCATAACAAAAATATTGTGCGTTTAGCCTCAACACCGGGACCAGATACGAACGGTACGGCTTGTTAGCGAAAATCATTAAAAGCATAAACTCTCTCACGTCGCTGCCGCCGAAAACGGAAGTCCTTAGACGAAACGAAAATTTCTCAATTTGCGCCTGGAACAATAAACGAAAAGGAAAGACGTTTAAATACAAGATTTTGGGACGGAGGAGGAAAAACGAATTTTGAAATATAAAAAGAAAAAAAGATATATTAGCTATCGTTGTTGATAAAGAATATGGGACTTAGCGACGGTAATTGTTGGAGATGCGCAAGAGTTGCACGATAAACTCGATGAATTACAATATGACGCTAATACGAGGGCTTCAAATTCACTTAAATCAATTATTCTGTTCTTAAGGGTTATTCTTTCTAGGTTTTCTTGAAAAAATTTTTGTATTTCTGATTGTAATGTTAGTGTGCGAGAAGCAGAAAAAAATGTAAATACAGCAACAAACAAACATGAACCAAAATAAATTTAAGGACAATAAACACATTGAAAAACACAATTATAATCGTAGACATATTGCTGAACCTTGTAAGAGTATATATTTCTAAACCACTTGTCAACCTTTATTACAACGGAATGTAAGCAATTAAAAAAATTAATATGTTCTATGCATATAAAAAAATACAGTCTATAGATTTTTTTAAAAATTAGTCTATAGTGTTTATTCTCATCCACCACGCAATTTTAGTTATAATTGCTTTTTTTTTCCCTAAAGTTTAAAGCGCCACCGTGGCTCGTTTCTTCTGTATGCGCATGCGTGCATTCGCTCTCACACAAATAAACAGATAATACAAATAAATACGCACACAACAACTCCTGCCTGAACTTCTCCCATGAGTTCCACTGATTGGCGAGGCCAGTGTTCGGAAAATCGAGGCTCTTTAGTGACCTGAGTGCGGCTCGGCCACAAATTGGTTTGGACTCTGAAAAAAAACATGTTTCTTGACAAGTTTTTGAAAATAATATTTTGGCTCTCAGAATTGTTTTAAATCGCCCTGCGGCTGATTTTTTGGGGTCTTTTGACTAATGAGTTTGCTGACCACTGGGCTGGGGTAACGGTTTCCAGCCAGCGACAATTCAATACGCTCTTTTACCATCGTCCAGTGACCACTTATATTTTGTTCAGTATTCAGAAATCAATTAGCCGACAGGAATGTGGGTCAAAACATTAAACAACAAAACATTGGTATTAGGCTCTTAGCCGCTTTTATAATATACTGGACACTAAACACTGGACCCTGGGCCCTGGTCGTTGAGCACTGGACTCTGAGCAGTAGTGTAATATCATTGAATATTATATTAGAATCCTTAATAACATATTGAGCTACACACAAAAAAAAATAAAAAAATATCACAATTGTAAAAATATTAACTAATTTAAGCCAAGAAAACTAACAAAATCACAGCGTTCACAGCTATGAAATTATACAATTTTACGCCACCACGGCAGTAGGACGACCACATTTACATCAATCCCCATGTTGGCCAAAACTATAGGACGACCACATTTGATAATCATCACATCTCCCTCGTGCTGACCACAAACCAAAATTATTTCAATGTTTAAAACATTTCGGATTCATCCCAAAATTAACTCCTTCCATACCATCGTCCAGGGTCAGTTCGATTGACCCCCACGGCTATAAAACTCACGCTTTGCCTGCGCCAACAACGCAGTCTTTCCTTATCTCTGAAAAATCAAACTCTTCCTCGAGAATCGGGCTCCCCAACACAGTATCCATTCCAAGGATAAGGTCCAACACACAGCATCCATTCCAAGGATAAGGTCCCCCACACAGCATCCATTCCAAGGATAAGGTCCCCCCACACAGCCTCCATTCCAAGGATAAGGTCCCCCACACACAGCATCCATTCCAAGGATAAGGTCCCCCACACACATAATCCATTCCAAGGATAAGGTCCACCCACACAGCATCCATTCCAAGGATAAGGTCCCCCCGCACACAGCATCCATTCCAAGGATTAAGGTCCCCCACAAAGCATCCACTCCAAGGATAAGGTCCCCCCACACAGCATCCATTCCAAGGATAAGGTCCCCCACAAAGCATCCTTTCCAAGGATAAGGTCCCCCACAAAGCATCCATTCCAAGGATAAGGTCCCCCACACACAGCATCCATTCCAAGTCTCCCGGGCACCTTTAATCAACCAATTTCTTCTTCTTCGTAGTCCTTTTTATCGCTGTGTTTGATGTGTTTGTGGGCTGTTTCTCGACAAGATCATTAGAATTTCTTGATTTAATATTGTGAGGCAATCTGATAAAGTTGTTGGAGGTAGTTGGTCTTTTTTTTCACTTCGATTATTTCAAAAACCACAAGGCAAATTTATGATTGTGAGTTCATAACATTTCAATTCGTTACAGATGTACGGAAAAAAGTGTGTGTGGGAAAAAGAGGTGGGGGAGGGGGGTGAAAATCTGGACTTTTCCCCAAAAATGATGACTTTGATTAGCTTTGAAAGAAGCATGCGATTGTGAAGTGTCTAACGCTGAGCCTAGAGGCAATAATTGTAAGGATAACAGAATTTTCAGGGAAGGGGGTTGGGGGGGGGCGATGATGAATGGGGCCAGAAGAGAGGCCTGGAGCATACATAAAGGGGTTCTTGACTCACAGTGATTATCCACTAACCGGCACCGGTATCCGAACCCGTGGTCCACTAATGTTGGCTCATCAGTGTTTTATTGAATGTTGTCCCAAGACATAAAGATGTACACATCAAAATGGAATCAACATCTTGTACATCTTTATTTAATGTATAGTCTGCCATTTATTAGTCGCCCGACTGTTATATTGTACCGCCTCGAGTTCTCCTGTCCACCCTTTATTCATTCCACCCATCCACCGTTTCATCTATCCATTCATCCACAATTTTATCCATCGATTTGTACACACAACTCTCTTTCCATAACTCCGTCAGTTCATCCTCCTTGACATTCATCAGTCTTTACAACCCACCAAATTATACGTTCATAAAGAATTTGTTGAAATATTCCCCCAACCTTCTATCCATCCATCCATCATCTTTCCATCCATCCCTCCATTCATCCATCCATTCATTCAATCACTCATAACTAATCAATCAGTCCATCCATCCCTCCATCCATCCATCCATCATCTATCCATTCATTCCACCACTCATAACTAATCAATCAGTCCATCCATCCCTCCATCCAACCCTCCCTCCATCCATCCATCATCTATCCATTCATTCAACCACTCATTACTAATCCATCAGTCCATCCATCCATCCATACTTCCATCCATCCCTCCACACATCCATCCACACACCCACCAAACATCAATTCAATTAAATGATTCATTCACTACTCACCACAAATCATTCAATTATTCAATCATTCATTCATTCACCCACCAACCACAACCGATTCTCAATCTTCTTTATTCCCCCCCCCCCCACTTCCACTACAACAACTTTTAATATAATCCCCAACTCCCACCCACTCCCTCCCCTCCCTCCCCCACCCACCCCAGTGCGGCACGCCACCGATCTTTAATCTCCCACTCCTATTTGCCCACAAATGCTCTTAGCGCCCAGAAAGCGCACGCTGCCCCTTAATCGAACTGACAGCAAGACGTAAGAGCGCCAGCTTGGTCTCCTACACTCTCGCGCCCTGAGTACCAATGCCTGCCGTTTGTTACTGGCCCCGTGGTGGCCAGCTAGTGGTATCATTCTCTCCATGAAGTAGGCCGAAAACGCGGCCACTCCAAACCAAAAGTTTTATTAAATAAAAAAAAAAGACAACTTTAGTTTGCAAGCAAAACGAGAGATGGAGATTCAATTAATCAAAATTTACAAACACTTAAGAACATTAAATAAAGTTCCGTTCAATGGGTTTGTGAGTGTGCTTATTGGTTGGGATAAGGGAGAATACAATCCCCTGATAGCGAAAGTCAAGGGAGTAATTATTGGAATATTGCGATGGAATAAATCGAAAGGTTTTTGAGCATTTGTCTTATTAAAATACAGCTATGACACTAAATATGGCATCTGTCCTTGGTGGAATTTTTAAGCTTATTAAAATCTACAGGAAAGGGTGGGGGGGGGGGGGCAATTATTTTTAGTGTTTTTCAAGTGGAGGCTAATGAAAAAAAAATTTTTTGTTTGCTTTTTTAATTATTAAAATACAGCTATGACACTAAATATGGCATCTGTCCTTGGTGGAATTTTTAAGCTTATTAAAATCTACAGGAAAGGGTGGGGGGGGGGGGGCAATTATTTTTAGTGTTTTTCAAGTCGAGGCTAATGAAAAAAAGATTTTTTGTTTGCTTTGTTAAGTCTGATAGAGGAAAACTTGGTTAGGTTTAATATTTTATGTTGCTCAATTATGTTGAACAAAGTTAACGCATGAATGAAATAAAAGAAAAGAAAAATCAGTAAGGAAAACTTTAAAATATAAAGGACTTTCTAAATGATTTCATTTTCACGAGCGGATCAACGCCCTAATTGGACATACCAGTATACATATCAGCTTACAAAACAGCATCCATAGCAACTTACATACAAGTATTCATATCAGCATACAAAACAGCATCCATACCAACTTACAGACCAGCGCACATCCCAAAAGCTTTATTTATTTAATTGTTTTTTTTTTTAAATTGAAGAAATCAGTTATCCTGGATAATGAAGAAAAAATATTCACTCTTCTCTATCGCTTGTTCATCTCATTGACGGCCCGCTAAATGGAAACAAACAAAAAGCGCTTTCTCGACGCCAGACTTCAACCATTGAGACAGCCGCTACAGTAAACATTAGACGCCATTTGGGCAAAAGAGATGAAGTCGTTTAACATTCAACCGTTCGTCGTCGGTTAATCTGTGGTTAAACATGGCGCCGACACTTGCGTGATTTCAATATCCCCCCCACCCCATCCCCCCCATAACACTAAAAACTATCAGGGAACTCTGGCGTTGATTAATTTTTTGTCAAAACGGCAATTTGTTATTGCTAAAGTAAGAAGATCGATCCAATGGCGAATGTTTTACTTGTGGGAGATAGCCACGCAGAAACAAACCCCAGTCACATATAATGGAAACAAAACAATAAATTATGATAAATAAAAACCCCATCCGGTGATATATCATGATCTTTGATGGATCTTCGGTTTGATTAGATCACATTTGTGCAAGTTACTTCCTGTCTTTGGTTGTTATCGCCACTACGTACATCTCGTTCCCTGTACAAAACAGTTTGACTGCCGGCAAATCTTGACCGCCCGTTCCTCAATCTCGCGCCGTTTCTCGGGAAGACATCCGTTGACAATGCGGAGACAAGCGCGCCAGACAGATAAAATTTCTCACCAGACCCCTGTCCTGACCCCCCTCCGCATTCTGACCAACGTTCCCCATGTGTACTCACTCTCGGCCCCACAAAACGGGGGTCGCTGACCCCGGCACGCGGATGCTCTCCGCGCCTGTAAAGGATCCTGACCCACGGGGGCTCCAGCTTCTGTGAGGGTCCAAGTGGCCGCGAAGAGCTGCCATTGAAAGCCGCGGTCGGGCCCCAACGTTATGCCAGCGTTTCAGCCTTTTTCTTTGGGATTCTGTCCCCCCCCCCCAAACGTCGGCTACTTGCGGTTTTCCCAAAGCAATGGCCGGCCTGTCATGTCTATTCTCTTCTATGGATAAAAGAGAGTGAAAAAATATTAAGGGTTGGCTGGTTGGTGTTAAACATTTAGAGAAAATGTGGAAAAACGAGAGTATTTTCACAATTCTATGGAGTGTGTCAAGTCCGCTTAAATACCAAGTGACGTATTTTGTGATATAATTACGGTTGGAATGCAAGGCTCTTGGATTAAGATACAATTACATTTGGAGTGCGTGGCTCTTGGAATAAGAAACTATTACGGTTGGAATGCGTAGCTCTTGGATTAAGATACAATTACATTTGGAGTGCGTGGCTCTTGGAATAAGAAAAAATTATGGTTGGAATGCATGGCTCTTGGATTAATGGTTTATGTAATCAGAAAAAATGGCTGCAGCTTTTCTAAAAAAAAAACACTTTTATCAGTAAACAGTTGTTCATTTTGAGACACACGTGTCTATTTCTATTTGGATATCTGAAAATTATTCAAATTTTGTTTATCTATCTGAAATGGTTGTTGGGGGGGGGGGGTGGAATAGAGGAGCGTGTGTGAAAAGTCCCCCCCCCCCTTTCTTTTTTTCTTTCTCTCAGAACCCAAACTTAACTCAATATAAATATTTAAATAAACACACAGTTCTTCATAAGCTCTCTGACTATGAAAACATACAGTGCTTCTGACTATAAAAAAGAAGTTAACCTCTTGCAACCAAGTACCATTAGAATATTGGACAGAGAGTACTCACGTTATTTTTCATCTCCTTAAAAAAAAAAGGATTAATCTTTTAAAGTTGTCGAGCCCTATGACAAAGACTGTCAGATTTTTACACTGCACACTCCCGACATACCACAACAAACGAATAGCACCCATCCCATCACAATTTTACCACATCTCCCACATTTAAAAAAAAAAAAAAAAAAACAAAGACTGTCAGATTTTTACACTGCACACTCCCGACATACCACAACAAACGAATAGCACCCATCCCATCACAATTTTACCACATCTCCCACATTTAAAAAAAAAAAAAAAAAAGCAGTAACTATTTGCATCTGCGGGAGTCTTTAGGACTATATTGTATCCAACATCAAGGCAACCCCATCCTCTTGACACAAAGTCGATAGTTGGCGCCATTATAAAGGGACAGCACTTTCAGTTTATTAACTGCAAAGGGGACAGAAGCCGAGTCTAAAATAACCTACTACTGGGAGGAAGATCATGAAAATGTCAAGTCGCAGAGTAATAGAGGGAGTTAAAACAGAGAGGGAGTTAAGAAGCTTTTGTGTCAGAAATGTGGTGTTGGGAAATGTGTGGGTGTGGGGGGTGGGGGGGGCACCAAGACTTGGCCGTCATATTGAGCTGTTTATTTCCGGAGGCCGTCTCAGTACACGGCGATTGAAATGAAAATTGTCAGATTTTGATTGAAGAAATTGTGTGTTTGGAAATGTGTGTGTGTGTGGGGGGGGGGGGGCCAAAAAATCGGAGGTAAGATCTAAATGTTGATTAAACTGTAATTCAATTCCTTTTGGTTATTTTTATAGTCTTCTTTCTATACACGCTCTAGGTCCAGCTATAGTCTTCTAATCTACGCTCTAGGTCCAGCTATAATCTTCTAATCTACGCTCTAGGTCCAGCTATAGTCTTCTAACCTATGCTCTAGGTCCAGCCATAGTCTTCTATATACGCTCTAGGTCCAGCCATAGTCTTCTATATACGCTCTAGGTCCAGCCATAGTCTTCTAATATACGCTCTAGGTCCAGCTATAGTCTTCTAATATACGCTCTAGGTCCAGCTATAGTCTTCTAATATACGCTCTAGGTCCAGCCATAGTCTTCTAATATACGCTCTAGGTCCAGCTATAGTCTTCTAATATACGCTCTAGGTCCAGCCATAGTCTTCTGTATACGCTCTAGGTCCAGCTATAGTCTTCTAATATACGCTAATATATCCAGCTATAATATTTTATTTGCTCGTTAAGTCTAGCTACCTTATGAACTGGAGTTAGAGCATGAGTTGGAAACAGGGTATATTTGAAATACGAATTTTAACATATACAGCACACGGATTGGTTCTGAGGAGTTCGGTGTTGAGATAATTTTAATCACGGTCTGGCACACAGCATAACATTTCTTGGACCCGGGTAAAAATTGACAAGGATGTGACCAGGGGCTAAACGTGGGTTATCAACGCCCGAAGCAAGGAAATTTATTGCGTCCCCTCCCCCTACGCCCACATAACGCGGGGCGCTCACACTTTTTTTTTTTGACCAGTCCACCTGTCTAGTTATGAGCCGACAAGGTCCCCAACAAAGCGAAAAGACCCGTGCAATGTTTCAAGCCAAGTGGTTCTCAACCTTCCTAATGCCGCGAACCTTTAATACAGTTCCTCATGTTGTGGTGACCCACAACCATAAAATTATTTTCGCTTCTGCTTCATAAATATGTGCTCTCCGATGGTCTTAGGCGACCCCTGGGTAAGGGTCGTTCATCCCCCCTCCCCAAGGGGGCGCGATCCACAGGTTGAAAACCGCTGTTTTAAGAGAATCCTTTTGTGTTAACAGAAATTTTCTTTGAAAAAAATATCTTAGCAACGCTTCAGTGTAATATTTGCATCTTTTCTTCAAAACA
Source organism: Lymnaea stagnalis (assembly GCA_964033795.1). Taxonomy (NCBI): domain Eukaryota; kingdom Metazoa; phylum Mollusca; class Gastropoda; family Lymnaeidae; genus Lymnaea; species Lymnaea stagnalis. The sequence continues at coordinate 405,391 of CAXITT010000434.1, forward strand.
TTCCTAACCG
>CAXITT010000434.1:433092-464226 GCA_964033795.1 Lymnaea stagnalis
GGACCAAAAAAAAAAAAAAAAAAAAAAAAAAAAAATCACATATTATATTTTTACTAATAAGAAGGGTTCGGTGAATGCACACATGAAACTGGTGGGGTTCAGTACCCCAAACAAGGTTAAGAACCACTGTTCTAAGTCGTGTCAAAGTTATTTGAAACCACGACTGCGTTGCGCTGGAGAGAATTCGATTGGTCAATTTACAACATACAGTATGTCACATTCTTTTGAAAATATGGTGGTGGGTGAGGTATGTGTGTCTCTAGTAAACTCAGAGTTTGTTTAGAAAACTTTCTTCGTTCCTTATTTAAAATAATAAAAAGAATCAGATAAGTCAATGAAATGCAAAAAAAATACAATAAAATTTAAATTTTCGTGTCATGAAGTGCTATTTTTATCTTAACATACACTTCCTTCAAACCGGGAAAAAAGGGGGGAGGGGGTGGACGCTTTCCAGCTTAAGAAGTGGCCCAATAATTAAACATAAAAAAAACTTTAAAAAAATTGAAGTAAAATAAGATAATTTAAAAAGCTATTTTTGATATTTGTAGAACGAGTTGTAACACAGTTTAAAGAACAATGTTTTCTTAAAATCAGTCCATTACTGGAATTGATAAAGATATAGCTACATAGTTTCGTGCCTTTTTTTTTTGGTCTACACTGCCTGTTATGAGGAGTTCGCGCCGACAGGCTGGCCTCAGATTCCTACCAGCGGCCAAATATGGAGGTCACATTAATGACCCAGAGGCCAGGACACTGGCTCATGTCAAGGGTCTGCCAATTTTCTGCTCGGATGCACGGTCTGGATTTGAGGGAGTTGACATTGCCGTGCCCCCTAATGGGCGCCCCGGCCTTTGATACCGCGGTCAAATCATGTTCTGCAGGAGGACGGTCCAGGTAGAGGCAGAGTGCACTGACACATTTTGGCAACCATTTTATTTTTTTTTTAAACTTGTAATTTTTTTATTTTCTTTTAAATTAAAATAAAAAAATTAAATTTTTTGTCAGTTTTCCATTTTTTCAAAATGCAATGGAAAATATCGGTTTGGAACACGTCATGAAAAACAGCTGTCCCACCCCCTTCCTCTCTCCCCCTTTTTTTTTCCTCTTCCCCTTTATTTCCCTACGAAGAATAATTATAATAACAGTGTTTCAAATCAGGAATTCTACACGACAGGATTGTTGTCAAATCCAACTGAAAAGGAGGGCTCCCCATTTGGATTATAATAGCGGTTCATTTGAATCATTAGTTTTAGAAATCTTTTCATCATAACGACATCGCAAAATTGTTACTCCTCAACGATTATTATTTAACTAAATATTATCAAAAACATTTTTAAAAAAAATAAAGCAAGCAATTTAATGTTCTTACCTTCTAATAAAAAAATTTAGATTGTTCTTAAAAATCTTAAATTGTTCAGTTTATTTCTAGACATTATATCTCCTACACTTCCCTTTAGCACGTAATCAAAACTAATATTTTTAACTCCATGCGATCACACTATGTTCTTACTGTGACCACCCCCTGCCCCCCTTTGCAAGAAACGGACAGTCTTCTCAGCTCGTGCTTCTACTTACTTCTGTCATATTTGTTGCACCTTGTCAACACCGTGAATGCTTGAATAACATGTGCGTAACTTTGACAACACGCAACTTTTAAATATCAGTGGATGAATTATCATTAGGAAGAAGAGAAAGTTCGCAAAATTGTGTTTTTTTTTTTTTAAATACTTTACAATATCAAGACACTAGGTACGTGTTGGGACATTTAGATTATTGTTTTGGTGCTTCCACATACCTCGTTTTGCTATTTCATTCATTTACTAGGCGAGAATGCAGTCCCGTTAATTTATATTGCCTAGTAATGAAAGCAGCATGTAGTTGCTAGTTATACTAGTACAGCGTCCTAGTGAGGCTTGTCGCAATTTCAAACACTGAGAAACCATAAGCACAGTCTGCGTAGCCAATGTTCTTTCACTCACACCGTTCTCTTTATCCTCCTCTCTCAATCTTCACCCAATCATTCTATCCTGTCTCCTCAGTCATTGTATCTTCTCTCAATCTTTCCTCACCCAATTCTATATGTGTCCCAATCTTTCCTCGGCCATTCTATCCTCCCTGTCTCTCAATCATCTTTCCTCGACCTTTCTATCCTCTCTCTAGCTGTCGCCGCTAACTCCATTCCATCACTTTTATTCTATCATAAGAACATATGCGTGCAAAGCCATGGCTCGGCTTTTATTTTAAGTTTAACCTTGAAAAAACACATTTGAAACTAGTCATTTTTCTGTTTCCGTTAGCGAAAGAAAAATTATTTCTGCAAACTGTTTTAGCGTGTCTAATGAAGAAGAAACAAAAAAATGAATTCAAAAAAAAAAAAAAAAAAAAAAAAAAAAAAAAAAAAAAAAAAAATTTTTTATAAAATATTTTAAAAGAAAAAAAAAAAAAAAAAAAAAAAAAAAAAAAAAAAAAAAAAAAAAAAAAAAAAAAAAAAAAAAAAAAAAAAGATTATGTCCAGACTCAACTGACACGGTCATATTTTACCCAGATACGTAGGTGTATAACGCAAACGAGAAGCCTTAAAACTAGTCCTCGTACCACTGTCATGACGGATGGTTAGACACGCTGGCAATTTACTTGTTGCTGTTTAACACGATGACCGGGGAGACGTTGGACAATAGGGTCATCTATCACAGACCACCGAGATTATCACTGGGAGGCAGAGAGAGAAAGAGAGAGAGAGAGAGAGAGAGAGAGAGAGAGAGAGAGAGGGGGATGAGGGAGATTATTGTTAGCAAATAAGCTGACAATAGTACAACCTATAAGGTCATCGGCGAATCCCTAATGAGGTAGCTAAGGAACAAACAATGAAAACAATAGAAGGGGGCCCCGGGATTCTATGTCAGGGAAACGATAATTTGATAAATAATCCAGGCATCTTACTTTTGTAGAACATACATACTTAAATTAGAGGCCGACAGACTCTCGGTTTTGGTTTCGAGAAAGTCACAGTCTCGGTCGAAAGAGAAAAGTCAACTTTTCGGTTGATTCGCGGTTTCGGCTGAAAGTGATGTAAGCTTTCGGGCTTCTACCACAAATCAGGCTGTCACTCTGTCTGTCGGCCGGCAATGCGATAGTCATTATTGCTCAATATCTTACTTTCACGGTATGATATATGACTAATCCTCTGTGAACACTGCTCACGGCATGATAAACATATTGCCGACTATTTACAAAAATAAAATTGCGAGGTGAGAGTTTTTAGAAGACAGACCACAGAAGCAGAATGCAATAATAATGCAGACTATTCTAGTCTAACAGTCAGCTGTTTGTTGCCCCTAGTTACTTTGAAAATGAAATTTATTTATTAATTTTTTTTTTTTTTTCAAAAGTTAACCTCAACCCTAGTGTAGATCTACATTAATGTGTTGGCCCCCATCTTGACTTATCTACATACCATACGTCAGAACATCTCACATGCAACCCCCCCCTACCCCCCCCTACCCCCCTCTTTCCGTGGTTGTTCATTCCCACTTTCAGGCATACCATCCATTAGAAACAATAACATAATTATTGTATTCGTCAAACCAAACCATTTGATGAGCATAAGCCAAGAGCCGCGCCGTGTGAGCCGCCTGTCCACTGGCCAGAGTTCCGCCTTCCGTCGCCATTTATTCACGCGTACCTGGCAAGGTGACACTCGTTGAATCCACGGGAACTCGACCCCTGGGTCCCGGCGCCTGGATAAACGGTTAACGAGCCAGGGACAGCGTAAACCCTGCCCACGTCACGACACCTGTCATCTACTGGTTCTGGTATCCCATGGGATTCGGTATAAATCCCTAGGGATACGGGCCATGCGCTGGTCTCTCTGTCTATTAGGCGCCTCACTAATGGTTGTTTTAGATATTTAGTTGGACAGAATCTGGCTAGAGTTTGACTCAATTTAGTTAAGATGGTTTGCAATTTTCAAACCAAATAATTTCCCTCAAAGTCATACTTATAGATTAGAATTACTTTGGGATTTCTTCGGTGATCGCTCATTCCCCTTTCCTCCACTTAAATTGTTAGTTCAGCAGAAACTGGGAACCCGCACGGCGAATGAGAAATTGATTAGAAACACTACAAAAACAATGAACGTTTCGACCAATAGCCTCCTCTGGCGATAGCAAATAATGACATGTAGAAATGTGGCCCATCATGTAAATTTAAATGGTTCTCAGTCTGAGAACACGCAGAGTATGGGAACACGAAGGGTATGAGAACACACTGAGTATGAGAACACACTGAGTATATGAGAAAGAACACGCTGAGTCTGAGAACCGTTCTTACCGTGTGTCTGTCTATAGTTCCTTTGTTACAACTTGATAGCAGTGTGCCACATGTAATGAGTTGGTCACGCTAGCCATGAGACATTATAATAACAATATCACTGAATAACATTTTGAAAATTTCATGACTCGGAATTTTGAATTCGGATCACTAAATCCTAATGGTTTAACATCTGCCTGTCTAATTCTTCATCTCAATCCTTCCAGTCCTCTCCTTCTCAACATTCCTCCTTCTCACCCCCATCACTTCCTATATCTCTCCGTCCCTCTTACTCCATGACCCTTTATCCATCTTTGTCCCTCCATCCATCCTTCGATTTTATCGTATTAACCTCTCTCAGTATCTTACACAAAGTATTACTCTCACTTGCTCTCACTCACTATCTAACTAGGTTGTAATCTCTAATTTCTCGAACACTCACTCTGTTTCTCTCTCTGTCCTCTTTCTTTCTCCATATCCTCTCTCTCCCTCCCTCTCTCACCATCCCTCCTTTTCTCTCTCTCTCTGTCTCCATATCTTAATCTCCCTGCCTTTCTCACTCTATCTCCCACCTCCACCTCGCTCCCCCTCTCCCTCACCCTTTCCATTTGAAGCCACTTTGACCCATTCCCCCTAAATTTTAAACCAACAACAACCCCCCCCCCCCACAGCTTAATGCTGATCAGGTAAAGCGATTACTCAAGCGAGTCGAGCCAACGAGTAGCCTGCTGGGCACTCAACATAAATTTGTATCCACTGTGGGTAAATAAGATCAGGGCACGTGCATAACAAGTGACCTTCTATCACCACAGACATCACCACAGACATGATCTGTGAATAAGCGTCCGCTCATTACGCCCGCGTCAGCCCGTATCCCAGGCCAGAGCTCCGCAATCCGTGTGTCGCGACACACGATTGATAAGGTGTGCCGCGACACACGGTTGATAGGTATGCAAAATTCCTACAAAGAGATGAAAAAGTCATAATTTAATTTTTTTTTTACATTTTCTTCGCGAAGCAAAAGGACAATGCTAGAGTCAATGACACTGTGTCAGTTGTTTGGAGTTAGACAGCAGTAGCAGCATCAGCAGGTTTAAAGTTGTCGAATCAAATGACAAGTCTCCATCTTAATGAGTCTGACGCTATAACCAGCACCAACAAAATTATAATGTTTCGCTCTCGCTTTGATCGCACTCTTTTTCACGACGCTACTGACTCTACTGTCGTAACAAATTCGATTTGGTGTTGATTTTTTCTGGTCGTCTCCCAATGAACACCACCAAAGAAACATTTCATCACCGATAAATGAAAACAGACGCGATACAGATTGATGGCCAGAGTACCGAAAATCTTTAGGGGCCCCCTTTACAAAAAATAAAAATAAATAAAAAGTACCCACAATCTTCCATCTGATTCGCTGGAGACAGTCAAGCACATTTTAAAAAAATGTTCATTCTAAATATAGCACTTAACACACGAATGGTGTGAGGAATTTACGGGCAGCTGTTCGTATGTGTATTAAAAGACTTTTTTAAATTGTGTGTTTGAATGGGAAGGTTCCTGTGTGGTAGATCAGATTTATTAAAATTTATTTGTCAAATTACCGCTGTAGAATGGATACAAGTAGTTGTGTTACAAGATGAAATGGGAAGCTTTTTAAAAATAGTGTCCTTACATTTCTGATAAAAGTACTTTGAAGGTTAATAATGTTTCACTTTAATTCACACGGTATAAAAGATATACTACTAGGTCATGCTTAACTCACGTCAGTAAAAAATTGTTTTTTTTTTTAAGAAAAAAAAAAAAAAAAGAAAGAATAAGGAATTTGCATTAAAAACTTTGGTACATGTGAAAAACTGGGAAAAAAACAACAACAACACATTTTTTAAAAATCTCTCATGTTTTAATTGGGTGACATGGAAATCTGGGAATGCTGTAGGAGTGCCGTGAGCACAAAAAGGTGGCAGAGCACCGCTCTATGCGGGAATTGTTTCAATATATTGTTTTTTCCATTCCTTTTTTGAATTAATGTATACATATACTCTTCAAGCGTGAATGAGGTTTGTAAGCAGGGCAGGGAGAAAAAATGTATTTACTTATTTGCCTACAGTCGAGATTGTATCACCGGTTGAATGAATATCTCTGAAAACTTATGGGAATAAGATGTTGGATTTTAGGGTAGCGGAATTGTATGACTCATTTTAAATCGAGCTCAAATTACAGGACAGGGGCCGCTTTCCTGCAACTGTCAAAGTCTATGATACGGAAGTATTCAAAAATCAATTTCATAGTTTAAAAAGATTATTTGTTAGACTGGTCCCATGTATGTGTTATAGACTTATGGCCCCAAGTCTATGTTAGACTGGCCACATTTCTGTGTTATAGACTCATGGCCCCAAGTCTATGTTGGATTGGCCCCGTGTCTGTGTTCTAGACTCATGGCCCCAAGTCTATGTTAGACTGGCCACATTTCTGTGTTATAGACTCATGGCCCCAAGTCTATGTTAGACTGGTCACATTTCTGTGTTATAGACTTATGGCCCCAAGTCTATGTTAGACTGGCCCCGTGTCTATGTTAGACTGGCCCCGTGTCTATGTTACACTGGCCCCGTGTCTATGTTAGACTGGCCCCGTGTCTATGTTAGACTGGCCCCGTGTCTGTGTTAAAGCGAAGGAAAATCCACAGGACGGAATGGCGTCCGAATTTAGAGAGATGAGGGGGGGGGAGCGGGTGGGGGGTAAAGGGTGGGGGAGGGGGGAAGTCGGCTGTCAGCATTAGCAAGAGACAGGTACGAATGTCACGTGGTGACACCAAGGTAGGTGACAGTCAGTAAGTCACAAGGTTAATGAGTTAGCGCCGAGCAAGTTATTCGACTGCCAACCCATACGTCATGACGGCATGGATCTGGCTGTCATATGTCATATGCCCCCCTCCTCCGCGCGCCTACACCAAATCCGACACCTGGACGGAGAATGTGTTGGTGTATGTGTTTGTATGGGGAGATGGGGTGTAGGTGGGGAATGATCTCACCAATCCCATTGGATGATCTCACCAACTACATTGGATGATCTCACCAACCACATTGGATGATCTCACCAACCACATAGGATGATTTCACCAACCACATTTGATGATCTCACAACCACATTTTATGATCTCACCAACCACATTGATGATCTCACCAACCACATTTGATGATCTCACCAGCCATATTTGATGATCTCACCAACCACATTCCATGATCTCACCAACCACATTTGATGATCTCACAGCCACATTTCATGATCTCACAGCCACATTTCATGATCTCACCAACCACATTGATGATCTCACCAACCACATTTCATGATCTCACCAACCACATTTGATGATCTCACCAACCACATTTCATGATCTCACCAACCACATTTGATGATCTCACCAGTCACATTTGATGACCTCAGCAACCACATTTGATGACCTCACCAACCACAACCGCTTATGATATGCTGAAATGCTCGTCCCATCTAAATCCCGACTGCCGGCAATTTGTGAAATTAAAGAGATGAGGTTATAGATGTGAGGTTATAGATATCAGGATATAGATGTCAAGTTATAGATGTCAGGTTATAGATGTAAAGTTTTAGATGTCAGGTTATAGATGCCAGGTTATAAATGTCAGATTAAATATTATAGATTTTAAGTTATAGATGTCATGTTATAAATGAAATATAGATGTTAAGTTATAGATGTCATGTTATAAATGAAATATAGATGTTAAGTTATATATGTCATGTTATAAATGTCAGGTTATATATAGACGTCAAGTTATAGATATCAGGTTATAGATGTAAGGTTATAGATTTCAAGTTATAGATGTCAAGTTATAGATGTTAAGTTGTAGATGTCAGGTTATAGATGTCAAGTTATAGATGTCAAGTTATAGATTCATGTTATAGATGTCAAGTTATAGATGGCAGGTTATAAATGTCAGGTTATAGATGTCAGGTTATAGATTTCAAGTTATAGATGTCAAGTTATAGATGTTAAGTTGTAGATGTCAAGTTATAGATGTCAAGTTATAGATGTCAAGTTATAGATTCATGTTATAGATGTCAAGTTATAGATGTCAGGTTATAAATGTCAGGTTATAGATGTCAGTTTATAGATATGAGAGAGTAAAATAAAATGAGATCGGTGATTAATTATATCGCCTCTTCTAATGGCATTTAACTGTGATATTATTATAACAACAATTGTGTTGATTTTACTATATTCTGTCATCCGTTACTATATCCTGTCATCGGTTACTATATCCTGTCACCGTTACTTCTTATCATCCTTTACCTTCTACTGTCATCCTTTACTTTATCCTGTCGCCCGTTACTACCTGCAATCTATTATAAATAAATTGAATGATTCATGATTACCTCATGTGGTTCATTATTAATTGAAATAACTAATTATTATCTCTTGTAATTTACTGTTATATCCAATTTCTAATTACCATAAATATTTCAGTGTTATATTATTTCATTCAGTATTATATAAATTAAACGTTTACATATAACAACTCAACACCTTGCAGGAGCCCTCAACCTTAACTCATAACATCTTATCTTCTTGCAGATGTCAACAAGCTTTAACTCATAACATCTCATCTTCTTGCAGATGTCTTCAAGCTTTAGCTCATAACATCTCATCTTCTTGCAGATGTCGTCAAGCTTTAGCTCTTAGCATCTCATCTTTTTGCAGATGTCCTCAAGCTTTAACTCATAACATCTCATCTTCTTCCAGATGTCCTCAAGCTTTAACTCATAACATCTCATCTTCTTCCAGATGTCCCCAAGCTTTAACTCATAACATCTCATCTTCTTCCAGATGTCCTCAAGCTTTAACCCATAAAATCCTGTCTTACTGCAGGTGTCCTCAATCTTTAACATATAACATCCTGTCTTCTTGCAGATGTCCTCAAGCTTTAACTCATAACATCCTGTCTTCTTGCAGATGTCCTCAAGCTTTAACCCATAACATCCTGTCTTCTTGCAGATGTCCTCAAGCTTTAACTCATAACATCCTGTCTTCTTGCAGATGTCCTGAAGCTTTAACCCATAACATCCTGTCTTCTTGCAGATGTCCTCAAGCTTTAACCCATAACATCATGTCTTCTTGCAGATGTCCTCAAGCTTTAACTCATAACATCATGTCTTCTTGCAGATGTCCTCAAGCTTTAACCCATAACATCCTGTCTTCTTCCAGATGTCCTCAAGCTTTAACCCATAACATCCTGTCTTCTTGCAGATGTCCTCAAGCCTTAACCCATAACATCCTGTCTTCTTGCAGATGTCCTCAAGCTTTAACCCATAACATCCTGTCTTCTTGCAGATGTCCTCAAGCTTTAACTCATAACATCCTGTCTTCTTGCAGATGTCCTCAAGCTTTAACTCATAACACCCTGTCTTCTTGCAGGTATCATCCATTAACCGGGTCCTCAGGAACCTGGCCAGCGAGAACCAGAAGGTGATGGGCCAGGGCTCCATGTACGACAAACTAGGACTGTTGAACGGCCAGGGCTGGCCACGCCCTAACCCGTGGTACACGCCCACCGTGTCGGCCATGGGCGGTCTGGCCCACCCCTCGGCCTACTCGCCCTCGCAGGCTGCCTCGCACCACCTGATGCAGGAGAAGAAAAGTGAGTGGCATGGTATGTCCCGCTCCATGAGCAAGTCATGGATTTTTTTTCTTATTATTTCTTTCATTTTGAACTATTATTATTTTTTTAACAATTAAAACATAAAAAAAAAAAAAAACTACTTTAAAAATATAAAACGAAATAACAATACATCATAATTTGCATTTAACCAATCCATTACGAACCAATTGTTTAAGAAAGACATTATAAAAAGATTTTTTTTCTTATTATTTCTTTCATTTTGAAATATTATTATTTTTTAAACAATTAAAAAAAAAAAAAAAAAAAAAAACTACTTTAAAAATATACAACGAAATAACAATACATCATAATTTGCATTTAACCAATCCATTACGAACCAATTGTTTAAGAAAGACATTATAAAATCGAGTTTAGGTAAGTTTTGATATAATATGGCATCTTTCCGTCTTCGCGAGACGATGGAGTTGCATTGTAGTCCTACACATCGACGAGTGGCTCACTGGGGCAATCCCGGAATGACAGTCTCCACTGCATTTCTCGCAGGAGAATATTGAATACTGATTCCTGGTTAGAATTTGACTTAAGTTTTGTTCTTTTTGCTACAAAGGCTTCGTTTCACGCATCTTCTGCCTTTTCATACACTGCTGTTCGCCAGCTGGAACGTTGTTCGGCAATAATCTCACATTTTTTTATTTCTTTGTTGGCTTCCCTCATGCTCATTTTGCAAACGTCCATAAATCTCAGGCGTGGCCGTCCAATAGGTCGTGTCCCTTCTGCCAACTCTCCATACAGCAGCAACTTTGGGATACGTTCTTCCTCCATTCTCCTTACATGGCCTAACCAGCAAACGCGCCTCTTGCTAAGAGCGGAGAATATTCTAAACATTTGTGCAAATTCCAAGACCTCTTTGTCCTGCCATTCAATGGTGCGTAAAATACGACAGAGCCATCTTTAATGGAAGCTGTTGACTTTCCGCTCATGACTCGTATAGGTGCGTACTAAGCACACATGCCTGATAGACATTGACTTATATTTTTGTTTTATCAGTTAGACTGAGATTTTTCCACGACCGCATATTCAGTTTAGCCATAGTTGCTGCTTCTTTTGCCATCCTGATATTTATCTCTTCGTCAATGTAGAGAGAACTAGAAATATTGGATCCAAGGTATGTGAAATGCTCAACACCCGAAAGATTATGACCCTCAATAGATATGACTGGAGGGGACAGTGCTTCTTGCATCATTATATGTATTTTCTGTAGACTAATCGAAAGTCCAAACTCTTTACAAGCGTGTGATAGACGATTAACCAGCCCCTGAAGTCCTTCTTCTGTTTGAGAATCAGATGTTAAGGCGGCATCGTCAGCGAACAGCAGTTCACGAATCAGAACCTTTTGTTTTTCCATATACAGCTTTGCTGTATACAGCTGAGAAGGTTTCAAAGTTATAATCTTTCATCATCATAGTCGTTGCTCACGGTATTTAAATGTGGGGTGGGGGGCCGGATTGGGGAGGGGTCGGGGGCGAAACCTATTTATCGCTCGCTCTAGTTACACATTGACAAGAAAAACTTCAATATCTTAAACTGGCATCTGGCAACATAATAAAACTATTTGTATTCATAAGATTGTTTAAAGAACAATTTTAGCATTGAACTTTCAAAATCCATATTTTCCCCCGCGCAACACGTTTCACCCTGTATACCGTTTATGGTTATTATTTTTATTATATTAATATTATTTTTTAAAATTCAATTAGTTTTGTCTGTCCTCCCAAATAGTTATTTTTATAATTTAAATGAACATTTCCCTACAAAATATGTCAACTCTTGTGCCGTTGGCGACTAGACAAACTTCAACGCCAGCATCTCCCCCCCCTTCCCCCCCCCCAACCGTAAACCCTTTAAGACCTCTACTAGCCTCTTGGGGGTAGTATCCCGAGGTCAAGGTCGGGCGCATGAGTCCCAGAGCCTGTCACGTCAGCTTCCGCAGTTCCTGCCGTTCTCCGGGAGGTGATCTTCGACCCCTCTCACAACCTCGCGTTGGATGTGGTAGCGTCAAGGCAGCAGACCGTGCTCATCATGCACTCACTGTTTCATAGGAGGGACATAATACTATTCAAAATTAGCATTCAAAATCCCACGAGGGTGGAATGATGTGCCCTACCGCGAGCTTTCAGCTGATTTCTTTAAAATAAAAATAAAAAATCCATTTAAAGATAAAAACAATATCCACAATAATATCTGTATTGCGCATGCTCAGTTCACAAGATCAAATTTTCCTCAAATTTGCTTCAGATATGCGTCATTTCTTTTTTTTTTTTTTTTAAACGCACTATTTAGTCAAACAAAATAGTGCGTTAAAAAAAAAAAGAAGAAATTTGAAGCAAATCTGGCGAGAATTTGAAGCGAATTTGACGAAAATTTGATCGCGTGATCTTCATCATCAGTATTATGAAGCCCTATCATGTCGTGTACGCTTACGACTAGTGGACACGGGGGTTATCTCATTCAAGGGTGTTTGGCTCCCCCTGTTAACAAGCTGTTTTTAAGGCTCAGCGGTTTCTTTGCCGCAGCCATTTGACCTATGAACTCTGCCGTTGCCTACTGAAGGAAAAAAATGTTGTTTCATTATTTGAAAGCCTGGTTCTTATAAGAAATTACAAGCACATGGTTTCTAAAACTGTAAGCTCGTCAAGAGTTTAGAGACTATGTAGGTATATATCTCGCTCTCCTGTTTCGGTGACTTTCTAATCTCTGTTGTGTTGACAAACATTGGAATATGTCAACTTAAACCATAGTCCGTTGGTACATTTTCAAAAGTGATATCGTATGTCTTCTGCTATTACCTGGACACGTATGGTCACCAACGTTTGAGTGAAATAATGGCTATTCTACATCATACATTTAACAACAACAACAACAACAACAAAAAAGATGCAACAATTTCAGTTATTTCCAACCTATATTTAATCTCCGTCCCCACATACATAATATATCAATACCACCAGTACCTGAGCCATACATACCCCCTTCCACGACAAGCCACTCCCCCCCCTCCCCCAACAAAAAATATTCGAAAACAAAAAAACCCGGCTAAAGCAAGAGTCGGGGGTTACGAAGATTCGTGCACAAAGGCGAGCCATTAGCGAGTCTGCAAGGCTCCAGATGCGCGAAGTAACTAACTGCTCGGCGTAAGAAGGTATGAGACGCGATTGTGGTCGATGATGTTACGTGGCGAGAAGCCATGTGTAAAGAGACTGAAATCCCCCAATGGTCAACGCCAACTTTAGTCGTTGTCGCTCGCTGGACAATAGGACGGTAGAAAAGAGTCCTTACCGGGATGAGCCCCGAAAGTCGTTATTATGTTCAGCAGGGGGTCTAACCCCCCACCCCCTCCCCCATGGCCAGGGGACGCGAGATACCAGTCTCAGATCAGTGGATAAATCACAGTGGTGGAGAGTCTAGTGGACAATGGTCAATAGAAATGTCACAAGCCGTAATGTTTGTCGCAAGCGACTCACTTTAAAAATGCTAATCTGGGAGAGGAGAAACATAATCACACCATCCACATCGCTCACAAAGTCACGTGCCTTTGAATGGGGCGTCTAAGCTTTTTCTAGCGGCACCCCCTGTAATCTTTTTTATGTCCTACCCTGTTCCCCCAAAAGAAGTGTCATGGAAAACACTTTTGCCACTGAAGGGCTCGGGTGTCATTCAACAACGGGTTTCACTTGTACAACATCCTCAACGAAACTGATCGGTTCGGGTTCGAGCCTTAAGCTTCGAAGCAGCCCACCTTACCTCTCCGAACCCGGGGTAAGGTTACGTTTTTTGTTTTTTTCTTTCTTTCTTCTTTTGAAAAATTGTATTTTGCAAATGGTGTTGATTTCAATTTGGGCCTTCGCCTGCGTTGAAGGGATGGATATTTCACATTTTGTGAGTAAGTCAGGGGGGCCCCCAGAGCCAATGCTGAAATAATTAATTAACACAGTACCAGAGGAAGGCTGGCCTAATTTCCACTTCCGGTTCTGCGCTCTTGGTCACAAAAGGAGGCTTCCCTGGGACCGGAAGCCGCGCCTCTGTGCGGGCGATGATCAGAGATCAAAGGCGATAGAAATTTCCAGAGCGATTCTCTCGGAAAACGAGAAAATTGTAGTACTGTCCTGTTTTTATGATTTTTTTTTTGTTATTTATTATCATTTTTATTTTAATCTTCCTTCTATCGGGGCGAAGATATTCAGCTATACGTCATATTATGTAATTGATTTTGATGCAATCAAATTTACATTGAAGCGCAGCACAAATTATGAAGGCCTTATTCGGAGGTCCTCTCTAAGACATTTCTAATCCGTTATCGTTTATGGACTATCCGATTTTTATATATTTTATTAAAATAAGTAAGACTATAGAAATTCTCGACGTACGAGTCTATTCTAAATGCTTTTAAAAAAATGTGAAATTGTGATAGATCGAGTAAAAACAAATGGTTTATTGGAAGCGTTCAGGAATTCGACTGCTACAGATAAAGCAGGTGCGGCATAGACCCAAAACAAAACAAACAAAAAAGGCTAGAACTGATGCGTAGAACCAAGAGACATAATGAAAAGGGGATTATGTGAGGGCGCAAACCAATGTTTATAAATAGCTTCGGGTTGTATGGCATGTTTTACTGAACAAAGATTAAAATGGATTTGTAAACAAAGAGTCACGTGCACAAGGACCGGGTAAGGTTTTGGAGGGATAAATAAATATCATCAAATTAATAGCATTCCCGTGGGATTGAAACTGATCCAATGTGATAAGCGCTTGTGGCCGGGGGGGGGGGGGTGGGGGGGGGGGAGGAGGCGTGGAATTTTGATTAAGGAGGAGAAAAAAACTAAATATTTTGTTATATTAAGCTACAAATACAGTTTGTTTGATTTTAATTATGGAGGGATAAATAAATATCATCAAATTAATAGCATTCCCGTGGGATTGAAACTGATCCAATGTGATAAGCGCTTGTGGCCGGGGGGGGGGGGTGGGGGGGGGAGAGGAGTCGTAGAATTTTGATTAAGGAAGAGAAAAATACTAAATATTTTGTTATAGTAAGCTACAAATACAGTTTGTTTGCTTTTAATTTCAAGTCTTGCGATTAAAAGATACATTTCCGGTGAAGCCCTTCGTGTTGGATAAAATAGTCTTTAATATCGCGTATTAAGATAGTGGAAAAACATACTATGAAAACTTCCTGACTAGACATTGGTGGTGTACACCTATGCCAACAGGGGGCCGTATGTTCCCAGTAACTTTAGCTGATTGTCTTTTCTACCTAAACTTCCTTGACGCCTAAACAAATTAAATGTGCCCCCCCCCCCCAACCCAGTGCCCCAAGCCCTCCAACAGCAAAAACAACAAATCCAACTGAAATATGGATAGAATTCCTGGCTTGGATCTTCGATCTTTCCAGCTTTAAAATGAATGGTGGTTTGGGGGGGGGGAAGAATGGGTCCATATTGCTGAGCCGCAGTATTTAAGTCTGAAAACTTCATTGCGCCTACGTACCCGCTGTGACAACCCCCGATGCGACGTCACTTGTGGCTCAGTTCCTAGAAGACACAAAATTTTTTTTTGTTTAAAATTTTACATCACAAAAAAAAAAAAAAAGAACTAATTTAGTAAAGACTTAACTTTCTGCAAATTAAAAACAAAAATATAGTTTTTTATGCGACGTCACTTGTGGCTCAGTTCCTAGAAGACACAACATTTTTTTTTGTTTTAAATTTTACATCACAAAAAAAAAAAAAGAACTAATTTAGTAAAGACTTAACTTTCTGCAAATTAAAAACAAAAATATAGTTTTTTTTTATATTTCCTTTGGGTGAAGCAATTTAAAAGTAATAAATGTAAACATTACAATTTTATTTCACTTTTGAACGTTTTCTCGCAAATTACTTGAAATATAAAACGATTCCAATTTAACAACAACTAACCCCCCCCCCCACACACACACACATACACATTTTGAGCTTATCTGAGTGTGAGACAAGATGACATGAAATGTCTGTATGTAAAAAAAACTGTTGGTTCGCACCGCTATAAGACACGCGCCGTCGTCTTGGACGAAACCCCTTATCGCTCCCAAACTAAAATATTCAATGAAAGTAAAAATTTACTAAGTTCCACAGATTCCTATTAAAATAAACTTATTTTTTCAACAACACCAAGACACCCCCCCCCGGAGCCGATGACCCATCATATGTCCCGTGATAGCCGCTCCCCTACCCCTTGGTCTCCTACACCCCTGGCCCTCGAATCCCCTACTCCCTGTTTCAAAAGGGCATTATTGAGTTCTTGACTCTACGATGGTTTCGTAGGTGAGACTTCAGAACCCTGCTACCCCCCCCCACCTCCCACCCCACACCCCTCCCACCCCCCAACCTCTTGTCACCGTGTCGTCGCCAAGTCTGCCCCCGCGCCATTCACCCGTGGGGGCGCCTAATCCGAGAGGTTGGTAAAGAAAGACCGATTAAAACCCGAGAGAGCCAAAGTGATCCGGAGCGGCTTTCAGGCCACGCTTTTCACACCCGACACTTTGTTTTGTGTGCGCATATAAATATGTTATAGACGAATAAATCCTACAGTCCAACGCCGTATTTCTCCCCCCCCCCCCCGGGCCCCTTTCACTTCGCAGACACCCGGGCTTGTCGTATCTTCCGACATACTCCTGTTTGTACGTGGATGTGACGGGGAGGGGGTAGGGGGAAGAAGTAGTCTTCATTGCAGGAGCCATTTACAGTCAGTCAAGGGTCGGAGCTAGTAGAAAAGTATTAAAGAAAAATATTTTTACAGTCATTCCCGATCTCAACTATGAGTAAAATTATATTATTTTATTTTTTAAGTTCTTAGGATTATGACCACATGACTTGTAGAGGTTGAACGATATTTTTGGCGCTATTCGAGGTCAAAAATTGAAATCTCTATCCATAACAATGCACCAACGTTAACACGTCAAGTCTGAATGGGGAATTCGGTCAATTTTAGGTTAGGGATGAACTATTCATTCACCGCCCCATTACCCATTATCGCAGCCATGAAGTCTACGGATGGAAGAATCTCTCCGCTTTTCTAAGAGGTGTGACAGCGTAAGAGCAATGAAGTCCATGTGTCAGACCCTCACAGCGTCCAACGCTTTTGACCCAATATTTATTAAGTCTTCATAGTTTTGGTTCAAACAGATCAGTCCCTTCCTAGTGGTGTCTCTCGTAGCATTCCTGGAACATGTCTATTAAAACTTCTTATTTATTCATTATTATTATTTTTTTTAAAAATTGTTCACTGTTCTGAAAAAAGGCAATGTTCTAACATCGTGGTCTAAGAGTCTAGAACAATTCTAATGCGCATTGGACGACTTTTGGAAGTTGCAAGACATGCAGTGCTGGACAATCAAACATCTAACAAGCCTTAAGTCTACAACACATCCTTACGACCCAATCGTTGGTTACTGGAGACAATGAACTTCAGTCCGGTAATAAATGTAGCCTCAACTCATTTCCCCAAATACCCCCCCCCACACACCCCTACACACACCTCTCCAATTCTGAGATAAACCCATCACATCTTTCGGAGCTCTCCAATTTCCCCTCGCACGCTCCTCAACAACTGTCCACTCGAATCACACGTGTGGATGCGCTCACCATGCGACCTTCAGCCGCATCGCAAGACCTCGGGGAGCGTCCATCAAATTGGGGGAAGGGAAAGGGGTTGGGGGGAGGGGGTGCTGCCACCCCAGAACCTGCAGTGGTCGCGTGGCGAGTTCGTAGAGCCTGATTGTGTTGACCAATGATTTTTGATTTTAAGCTGCCGGTTACCCCAGCCGGTGGACGCACAGCAAGCACAATTGTTTCACAAAGTCCCATGTGGTTGACACGGCGTGATGGCGATCGCCGCCCCCCCCTCCCCTCCCCCCCCCTTGGACGCCAGGCCGTTTGTATTAATTGCGGCCGGATTCTATAGTGTTGGCCGAGCCAATTTTTCTGGCGCAACTTCTTTACGCCCCACTCTTACACGAGGGGTCCACCACCACCACCACCCCCCCTTACACACACTTTTTACGGTGAGTACGTCTCTATTGTCACCCGCCATCATTGCTGCTGTGGATTCTTCCTCATTTGCATGAGGCCGATAGTGTCATCGTCCGTTATTCTTGGTGTCGGCCAGGGCAACTGCGACGACGCATGCGTGTGTCGAGCCCGTCGTGTTATTTACTGTTTTTAATACCACCCCGCAGCAAGGGGGCTGACAACCCCGTTTATGCATGTCCCGATAACTCCATGTCGGCCGCCTGTTTTATTATGAGATGACCTGCGCGATAACTAACAAGGTTATTTATGTGTTGTTTTTTTTTGTTTTTTTTTTGGGGGGGGGGGGGGGAGATCAAATCTTTCAGACCGCCCAACTCCGGCAACAGCTAATGTTGCCGGGGGAAAAAAGGGAAAAATTGAATGGAAGTCACGCTTCGTGGTGGCAATATTTCACGACAAACTCGGGTGGTGGTGAGACCAAAAAACAAGGGAATGTGGAGGCCAGTGAAAAGTTGAGATAATTTTCTTATAAAACAATTGCTATTGTGTGGTAAAGGCAGACTTTTTTTTTTACCCTTTACGCTATCGCCGTGGTAGCTACGTTCTTAAGCCTTAGGCTATTGCACTACGACGAGCCTACAAGAATTACGGTTTCTGGAGTTTCTTTTCGTTTGTTTCGTTTATTTTTTAATTTAAAAAATAAATAATAAGGGTGTTTTCAGTAAAACGGTACCGCATTTTTTGTTTGTATTAACACCGCAAGCAATCGAATAAAAATAACAGTGATGGGTCTTTGCGGTCTGGATCTCAATGAACCAACCAGAATATTTTTCTTTTAGAGAATTGCGTTGTCAATACTTAACTGCCAATGTGCTTGCCTAGGACATTTTCTCACCATTAAGAAACAAATCGGAGGACCATATCCTGTTGATTTATTTGTGTTCACTTACATAAGCTGTCGAGTGGATTTTCTCACACAACTTTTATTTTGATTGCAAACTCGCCCCCCCCCCACCTCCCATCTTTTTGAGCTTGAACTATGTTTTTTGAGAACCGAAAATTACCCTGACCCAGGTGTTAAAAGGTCTGCATAAAGGTCTTCTCTATCCCGAGCTGCCGTAAACATAATTATATATATATATATATATATATATATATATATATATATATATATATATATTAAAAAATATCCTTGAAATGAGATTGCTGTGTGGTAATAACAATTACAGGGTTCAGCATTTTTTCTCTGTAACACGTGACCGCGAAGTTTTGTTGCACCTAAAATGTTATAAATTAAAATGGGGAGTTGGCACGAAACAAAGTCCTTTATGACGAACGGATTAAGTTTGTTTGACGAGTCCCCCACAGTACAGTTACATAATTCGTAAAGCAACAAGCTAATGAAAATACTGTTTTAACAAAAACGCCTCGAACATAGATAAAAACAATTTTATATCATTAAAAAATCAATTAAAAAAAAATTGAAGCTATAAAAGTTTAACCGGCAACACAAAACGAAGAATGTTCCAAAGTACAACTCGTTTGATCAATTGCACTTCTCGTTTCTCCTCAGATGACCTTATTAGCAGTGCCGGGTCAACCGGAAGTCAAAGTGACGGGCAGGCCGGAGAGACTGACGAGCAAATGCGCATGCGCCTCAAACGGAAGTTACAGAGGAACCGAACATCATTTACAGCGGGCCAGATTGAGTCCTTGGAAAAAGGTACACGCTTCTCTTAAACAAAATCTCAAAACAGTTCTGTGAGATTCGATGTAAATTAAGGAGTGGCTCCCGATTTACTTTGGATAGTTACAATAAACTTTTGTAAAGTTTTTTTTTGGTGGTGTTTTTATTCTTTCCTCAGACATACATCTCACCACCCAACATACATCTTAAACGATTTAGGAAACAAATCTCAGAATGTGCCTTGCACTTACACCAGTGCACTTTGGATACTGTCATCTTGACTCCAACAATTTACTTCTTGTTGGTGCTTTTATCTTGAATTCTAGCAATTATATGTGTTGTTGGCGCTGTCATCGTGACCCCAACAGTTTATGTGTTGTTGGCGCTGTCATCGTGACCTCAACAGTTTATGTGTTGTTGGTGCTGTCATCGTGACCCCAACAGTTTATGTGTTGTTGGCGCTGTCATCGTGACCCCAACAGTTTATGTGTTGTTGGCGCTGTCATCGTGACCCCAACAGTTTATGTGTTGTTGGTGCTGTCATCGTGACCTCAACAGTTTATGTGTTGTTGGTGCTGACATCGTGACCCCAACAGTTTATGTGTTGTTGGCGCTGTCATCGTGACCCCAACAGTTTATGTGTTGTTGGCGCTGTCATCGTGACTCCAACAGTTTATGTGTTGTTGGTGCTGTCATCGTGACCCCAACAGTTTATGTGTTGTTGGTGCTGTCATCGTGACTCCAACAGTTTATGTGTTGTTGGTGCTGTCATCGTGACCTCAACAGTTTATGTGTTGTTGGTGCTGTCATCGTGACCCCAACAGTTTATGTGTTGTTGGTGCTGTCATCGTGACCTCAACAGTTTATGAGTTGTTGGCGCTGTCATCGTGACTCCAACAATGTATGTGTTGTTGGTGCTGTCATCGTGACTCCAACAGTTTATGTATTGTTGGTGCTGTCATCTTGACTTTCGTCTTTGTTGCTGCTGTCGCCATGACTTAACCACTGTCTTTTCTCTCACCTTCCAGAGTTTGAGCGGACCCATTACCCGGATGTCTTTGCCCGCGAGAGACTGGCCCAGAAGATTGACCTGCCCGAGGCAAGGATTCAGGTCTGGTTCTCTAACAGGTACTTGACCAGCGTTTAAGCACTTGACTTAAAGACTAGCCCGGTCTCACGGCCTTGACCCCAATCCTTCTCAGAATCAGCCGACTCTTGACCCACTAAAATGTTTGTCGTTTTCGCGGGACCTTTTCCCGTTAGTAGCAAAATCATAAAAAAATTACTACTTCATAACAAGAAAGGCTGGATGAGACGGGGTGGGGGAACTCACTGTTCACGTAAACAATGTTTCTCTCTGTTAACAATGTTTCTCTCTGTTGCTGTTAGCAATGTTTCTCTCTGCTCCTGTTGACAATGTTTCTCTCTGCTCCTGTTGACAATGTTTCTCTCTGCTCTTTTTAACAATGTTTCTCTCTGTCCCTATCAGGAGGGCGAAGTGGAGGAGGGAGGAGAAGTTAAGGAACCAGCGGCGCGACGTCTGCAACGGCGCCACCCGCCTGCCCATCAACCACAGCTTCAGCAACGGCATGTACCCGGGCGTGCCGTCCGCCATACACCAGTCTATTCCTGCCATGCCCGACACCTACCGACCCGATTAGTGAGTCTTCAATCGTAATCATTGATAACTCAGAGTTTCCGTGCCGTCTACTGTGTCCAGCAAAAATATTCATGTTTGACAGTGTGTGTCATTGATGCCACCCAGCGGACGTGGGCGTGACTATCAGATACAATTATTGTCAACAAGCCTTAAAACCTTTTTTAAGTTCTCTCCATAGAAATGCGAAGATTCAACTCTTGAGATTTATATTTAGTATTGAGCATCAATATGTTATTTATTGAAAGATGGTGAAATAAACGAAGTATTCGTGACTGTGAACGACTGTGAACGACTGTGAACGTTATAGAAGAGACAATGATTATAACTTAACATTCTCACCAATGAGCTTTATATATTTAATCCTTGATTACTTGAGCTGATTTTTTTGTGTAAGCTAGTAACGTCTGTGCTCTCCCGATCGTCTATGCCAGTGATTCTCGACCTTCCAAATGCCGCGACCCTTCAATATAGTTCCTCACCTTGTAGTGACACCCATGTTCGATGATGCTTCATTACTGTAGAGTATGTTTTCTGATGCTCGTATGCGACCCTTGTGAATGGGTCGTTCGACCCCCCCCCCCCCCCCCCCCCCCCCCCCAAAGTGATAGTTGATAATATTATAGTTATTATTACTATTTATAAATATTATATATTTATATTATTTATTAATACTATTTTTTTAGCTTTGTCTATGAATAATGATCGCCATTATTTTAAAGGAATAATATAACTTATTTATTAATAATATTTATTATTACTTTGCTGACATACAAATTAGTATCAAAGTTATTAGAATCACGAGCCCACACAAAGGTTTTTGCCTCAGTACTCAGTACATTTTCCCACACGTTACAGAAATATACAGATTTCAGGCACTCTTTAACAGTTATGTTTCTCTCTTAACAGTTCAATGGCGCCCATGCCGAGCTATTCCTTGTCCAACAACATACCGCCTAACCCGGCGTGTCTCCAGTCGTCTGCTCCGTCGTCCTACTCGTGTATGCTACCCGGTAAGTGGAGTGGTAAGTGGTCCTTTTCTAACGTCACTAGAAGTTTAATTTGTCGTCCTTTTCCAACGTCGCTAGCAGTTTAATTTTGTTGATGTTGTCTCTAGCATGAGATAACTGGTTCACATTATAAGACAACCTAATAATACACGGTCTTATATATTTGTAAAAACATAAGTAAGAATTTAATTTAAAAGCAAATGAGGCATTGATGTGGCGGGCAATTATCTGGAGATTGATGAACCATGGCGCCCGCAGGTTGAGGAACCAGGGCTCAGGCCGGTTGAGGAACCAGCGCTCCGGCAGGTTGAAGAACCAGGGCTCCGGCAGGTTGAGGAACCAGGGCGCCCGCAGATTGATGAACCATTGCGCCCGCAGGTTGATGAACCTGGACGCCCGCAGATTGAGGAACCAGGGCTCTGGCAGGTTGATGAACCAGGACTCCTGCAGGTTGATGAACCAGGGCGCCCGCGACAAGACAAAAACCTTTACAAGTTAATTCCAGGAGAGCCCCCTTCCTCGGATCAAAGGGGTATGAAAGACTTCAGACCCAGTCAGACATAAACAGGAGGCTTTCAAAAGTGCCCAAACAGATTTCAAAAATTCAACCCGCCAAAGACATTGTCCAATGATGAGATGAGACGCCTGTCTGGGGTGAAAACTATTGGGCAAATAATGCAAATGGAGATGAGAACCTTTGCGCTGTAGACAACAAGCGCTACAACCATCTCCAAGGGAAGCAACCGATGTACCTATTGATGTTCTTGGCCATAAACCCACCCAGCAGTCGGTGATGAGCAAAGAAAGCTGTATATATATACAAAAGTTAAATCCTTAAATAGAAATAAATCATATCTCATGCTACTATGTATTTTTGTATTTTTTTAGATAAAATTTCAAAATGTCGTATATAAGTTATTTAATGAGTACCAACAAATGGTAATGTTTTATTATTATTATTTTTTTTTTAGATTACAACCCGCGGGGCTACGACCACCCGCTTTCTCTGGGCAACTACGCCAGGCCCCCGTGCGCCCCATCAGTGGGCATGCACCAGAACCACATGACACAGTCCCCGCACAATTCAGTCTCCACAGGTAGGCCCGGCTGTGATCTGGTAGATAGTCGGCTGTTAACCGATATCATATCTATACACATCTAGTTTAACGCGAAGAGCTAGAAGAAAGCAAATCATGGTTATGAACGCCAAACATTTTAAGCAAATTTAAATATAGATTTTTTTAGACACTATAGCAACGTTTCTCAACCCTGCATTTAATGGCGAAATAGTGAGTTGGGTTAAAAAAGGGGGGAGGGGTGTGATTGGCAAGGGTTATGTGAACTCTTTCCTGTAAGTTTTGGCAAAATTAATCTATAAATAAATTTTGCTACAAACGACCAAAGTTTTATCTAGAAATTACTTTCCTGGATTAGAAAAAAATCCCCCTCTGCTAGTTTAGTCTTGTTGGGTCACGACTGGTAGTTTTAAACAGAAAATCAAATCAGATGACGAACCTATGATAAGCCTTACTGGATCTGCCACTGATGATAGAACATTAATTCAGAATTTAACATTTGTAAATAGTTTAACAGAGTTAACCTGTTTAAACATCAATTAAAACTTCAAAACACATTAACGTGCATTAAATATAAAAGATCAAAACCCATATCAATTTTTTTTTTTTTTTTTTTTTAAACCCAATTATTTTTTTCTCTTTCAGGCCTAATCTCCCCAGGCGTCTCGGTACCCATCCAAGTGCCGGGAGGGGCCCAGGACATGGGGCCCCACCACCACCACATGGGTGCCATGACGTCACAGTACTGGCCACGGATCCAATGACGCCAGGGTGACGTGTGGGTATGACGCGAGTGATCGCGTCATATATTTCACGTCAAAGACTCGGTCTGGTGCAGCCTGGTCCCTTCTTATGTTTTTGTGTCGAAGACTTGGGTGTCGCTGGCTCCTTTATCAAGTCATCATGTCGACATCTGAAAATGAAGGAGGTGTTCAAATATGGATCTCCAAATTGTGTTTTCTTTAAGAAGGCGGGAAAGAAACCCACAAAGAAGGGGACACATCATGAAGAGGGAATTCAGCTCCAAAATAAGCCATTTATAGAGTCGTTGATTCGTGTCGGGCTACCTTCTGTTTAGTTGTACTGGAATGTTGAAACGTCAGCACAGCACAATAATAATAATAATAATTAAAATGAATTAATGACGTCATTTTCTTTCTGAATTCCCCTCCCCCAACGTGATGTGACGTCATATGTGGGTTATATTCACGCACTCGACTGACGTAAGGACATCTTCCTAACGGCCTAAGTACTGGATGCCCGCATACGTTCAGAGACAGCAGTATGTTGACAGTCAGATCAGGGTCACAGGCGCGTTTCCTCCCTGACGTCGTCCAGTCCCGAAATAACGGCGGACGACTTGGCATGACCGACAATGCGGTGGTCTACCATTGATACCGTCCTCCTGGTGGTCAACTACCTCACTTGGTTGACCTTTTTACTCGATAACTCGATTCACAAGAACAATTGAGCACCAACTGCAATTCTGGTATAACTCCCTGACAAACTTCGTCATGCAGTCATGTCAGGTCACTAAGTGCACACGTGCGGCAAATAAAACGAACGTACTTGACTTCGGGGGAAAAACAACAAAATAAAAAAAGGTCTGTAAAAGAAATTCCTCGCTCCGCGTGATTTTATGCATGATATGAATCTCAACGTTTCATATGACGTCACATCACAAACAACGCTTTCTGGTGAGTTCTGAGTTGGCTGTATACTTGTAAGATTTGGTGCACAAGGAAGGGAGATTTGCCGAGAAACTTGATTGACTTAGCTTCTTATGCCCTGACTGTGAACTGGATTTCTTCGATTTATTTCTTAACTTTGAGATTTACATTCACGTTTGTGAAGGTAATGATTGAAACGACAAGAAACGCGAACATCTGAGAGTTGGTCAACTGAAATATTCTTAATGTGTGAATAGGACATGTTTTATGTTAAATAATACACCGGAGGAAGACGTAAGAATTTTATTACGGGCCATAAAGTTCTCTGGTTGGAGATCTCTGGTCGGAGATCTCTGGTCGGAGCACTCTGAGTGGGGTACTCAGGTCGGCGTACTCTCGGAGTAGTGCTCTGGGGGAGTACTCTGAGAGAAATACGGTGCCATGGAAACGAGTTTTGTGTTCGTGAAGGTCATGTGACCCCCAGTGAAGGCAGCTTCACTCACCACTTACCGCAAAGGAACGACAGTCAGCCTCTTACAGCAACCTTCCTTTCAAACATAAAACGTATAAATGCACATACATTTTATCAACACCTTGGACAAAGAGGCAGCTCGCGATGGTTGCTTCAGCCTGAAGGAAAACTGCTTAAATAAATGAAATTGACTTGAAAATGGCTACCCGTCATTGGAATTTTATTTCTCATGACGTACAAACGATTTGAACAAAAAAAAATTTATCCATTGACTAAATTCCCTATTTGGAAGCATCAAACCATTATTTGTGTGTGTATGACATCATCAAACTCAAACCGAAGACCTAAAACTCTCTGACGAAAACTAGAACAATTGCTCAAAGTAACACATTACGATGGCTGGTCAGCAGGACAGCTGAGGACTCAACAATGAGGTGTACATATTTTTGTATGAAAATTATTTGTTTCGTGAAGATGTGTCGTTACTCATTAGAAAGGAAAAAAAAAAACAACAACAAACAAATAATGTAGAATTCTCTTTTTTCAAACTTCCCCCGCTGCCAGTATAGATGTGCACGCATGCATGAGTAAGTCATTAGGAAATTAAAAGGAAACAAAAATGTATTTTAAAACATACCTGAAGAAATTCAGAAGATGACTTTCAAAAACGTCTGACTGAAATATATTTTTTTTATATTTTTTTTTAAGTGGTAACAGTTTCTATTCCTTCTGCTTGAAATAATAATTGCATTTCGGACTTATTTATTTGAAAAGGATATTTTAGCTCAAAGTTGTTTTTAAAATGATTTGCTTGAACAAGTTAACATTGAATTTTTTTTTACATTAAAAAAATGTATTAAATTTATGTATGTCAATGGCCAGTCACTGGACAAATATGTCTAACCACCCTTCCAAAAACAAACTTTAAAAAAAAAAAAAAAGACTTTAGAGCAGTGCCTAATTGTTTTTTTTTTTTTTTTTTTTTTTTTTTTTTTTTTTTTTTTTTTTTTTACCGTACTCATAGATTTGTGCATTCAAAATTACTTTCCCAACTTTTTAAATAAAAGTGATTTTTGTGGCTAAATGTGTTTGAGTGCAAGCTGCGCATCAAGACGATGTATCGATTCTTGTGGATTTGCGGGAGCGAAACTGAGTTCTCCGCCCGTTCCAACGTAGTAAGCCTGCTATGAACATCCGGAACTGTCCAATGCGGGTTATGCACTGTGAGATTGATACTATGAGATTATTATTATGATAGTATTAACCAATGAACACGATTAATTCATGTGCAATCAATTATGATGATTTTTTTTTCTTCTCTTCTCTTATGAATTGATTAAAATACGTGAGCTCTCTTCAGAGTTGATAGGTTATTTAAAACACATGTAAGTATACAGAAAATGCACACATCCACTTCTCCTTTTACGTAATATATATATATAAATATATATATGGACCTGCAGATCTGCGGATTTTTTAGAAATACTATGTGGTATAAAATACTCATCAATTTGTGTCAGTTAAAGTTGTCTGTATAAAACAAGGTTTTTGCTGCTATAATTATTATTATTATAGCTATATAAAACCATATTTTGTGCTATTTTTTGTCGAGATGAATTTTATTATTATACTGATAAAGTTTTTATGTTTTTTTTTTTTTTTTTTTTTTTTTTTTTTTTTTTTTTTTTTGTTATTTTTTTTTTTTTTTTTTTTATATATTTTTTTTTTTTTTTTTTTTTTTTTTTTGTTTTTTTTTTCACATTTGTCATTGATAGAATACTATGCTATATTTTGAAAAAATGCTGATATTTTTTTTCAGATTGATATTTAAACTAAACGATAAACCATTATTAAGAAATGCTAATATTGACGTCGCAGCTGTTTGGCTTAAAGTATTGAAGCTACTTCAAATGTTTAGTTTTATAAGGTAGATTAAGTCAGCACAACTATTTTACACTACTCACTCTCTTAAGCCTAAGTTTAATTTTACTCCTTTCAAAGTCAATGCATATGACTGCAGAGAAACTCAATAACTCAAATGGGGATCTCAAACAATACACTACCGGCCAAAAACTGCCGGCCAAACACTGCCAGCCAAACACTGCCGGCCAAACACTGTAAAGCAGTCAGTGATTACTCAAATACCCCCCCCCCCCCACACACACACACCCAAACCTTTCAGTACATTTTAAGAATATTATCTTTAAACATTTAAATAAAACCTTCGAGTTTATTTTCTACTTGTGAACCCTGATCTAAGCAAATCCTGTTATCGTAAAAAAAAAAAAATTAAAAAAAAATTGAGAACCCCTGAGGTAATTAATACATAATTTCGCACAGAAATTAATTAAACTCTGCAACTCTTTAAATTCATCACATAGGAACCATTTTGATCAGGACATAATGGTATGAATACCTTTACTGGTCATACAGTAACTTCACACTATTGATGTGCTGGTTAATTTAAAAAAAAAAAAGTTATAATAAATTGATGTAAATCGAACCAAAATAAGTCTTATTACTAATTAGAGGAATCGTATAATCATTTTTGTATCATTATTATTTTGTTGCATCTAAAAACTATGATTGGTTCTAATAAAGCAAACATTTCAAGACAAACAAACTACGAGACGTTAGCTTCCAGTTTTTCGTTTCGTTGCTGTTGCCATGTGTACGTCTCTCAATCGTTAACTTTGTTAGTTTATTTTTTAATTTACTCATAAAATATATATACATATATGTGAGATTGCAGCCGCGCAGCTTAAAGGGAACATTGGATGGGGGGGGGGGCATAGGGCTGGGACAATTGAAAGAATGAGTTTTTATTTGGAAACGAGTCTATGTGCCAAGTCTCATCTCAACAGGTCGTGAAGTGGGTCAGTTGACCGTCCCAGGATTTCGCCAGCTACCAACAAAAGCGAAGTTCATATAAATGATTTGTTTTTAAAAAGGAAAGAATCTATTCCGATTGAACGAATACTATTTTGACTTTATCATACACACTATACACTCTACTTGATACAAATCGTGACATACCGCATAGATGTTATTACAAAGCCCACATGAATTTACATGCACACGTTTCATGGAGCTATAAATTGGCCTTAATGTTGTTTCAAAATTTGATGTAAAAAAACTAAACTCTCAAAACTTTGCATTGAAGTAACATTTTTAACGATATCTCTTAACACATTTTCGACATGACGTCAATAGCTGAACAGCAGCACACAGTAGAGTTCGCATGGCCAGCACGATCTCTTGGCTGACGACGAGATGCACGCGCGTTAACTTTGACACCTTTTTTTTTCGTCTTTGTGCACTTACAGAAAGTTACGTCTTTCTATAATGGAACAGACACAAAACAAAATATCCAATTTCGATTGATCTTAATTTCAAGCACATGACTCGACTGGTGAAATAAAACTTTATGTACCCATTTGCCATTTTTTTCATTTATTTTACAGAAGAACGAACAAGCTTTAGTCAATATAAATTTTACACTATGACTTACACAAGAACATCATATTTTATATAAGAATGAGCTAGGCTGACCATATAAATCTTTTTAAAAAAAAACGAATCAATTTAAATACGTTAGGATTCTCAAAAAGAATGATAGGGATTTGTTATCATTTTACGGAAGGTTGTTTTAATTTACATATGATTATGATCAAAATAAAATTCACCGGCTTATGTTTAAGTACTTGTTTAAGTATCATAATTACAAAATACGAAATACATTTAAAATGACAATTAGAGAACTAAAATCTATTTTAATTATTTATCCTAATTTAAAAATTAAGATACTCTTCTTTATTATCAATAAATGATCGTCTAAGTATTACTATTATTGACAAGATAGCGGAGGTAAAAAACAACAGGAGCAGAAAAGATGGACAATCTGAAATTTCGACAAAAATTAATTGGGAGATAAAGTAAAATCTGTGGAAAATACACTAAAGACTTTGGCCGCAATCAGAATGTATGTCTTCGGATACGTATTTTTCCTTTCGCAAGATGATGAAATGAAGCTAACCAGCTCCTTACAGTGTTTCCTTCAGAAATTTCCCGGGGGGGGGGGCACTTCGGATTTTCTGGGGGGGGGGGACTTGGCTTTCCCAGAGGGGGCCCCTGCCCCCCCCCCCCCCCCCCCGAGATATGGCTAGAAGAAACCCTGGCTTCTTATACTGACATTATACCCACTTCACCTGATACTTGGCCCCTCTGCCTAATATGCCGCCGACCCAATGTCTTGTTGCGTGCTATAACAGTGATGAGAGTTCACGACTGCCTAACAGGCTGCAGTAAAATTTCTCGCACATTTTCTCATTTTTGAAATGTTTTCTTCCAATTTTATTCCTGGATGGTTGGATATTTGTGGGTCTGAAAAGTTTCTTGGGCCATTTTTTTGGAAGCCGAACTTTTCCACTCATCACAAACCCAATCGTGTGGCAGTGTGGTCATTTCTTGACACAACGATGTGGAACTTTTTTTTTTCGGACGTACAGGAGCCAGAATGATCAACACCTTGATCGTGGGCCTTTCAATGTGTAGACGAAGATTTTCGTTTAAACTCAAAGAAATAATAATTAGAATATTCTTATTAGAACTTATTTTAAACTCGCAAATCACACGCTTGACATTTACTTGAGTTGATAGCCGCGTCTGAATAACTGATAATGCTTTTTACGACAACGCAAGAGTTTTGATATGAATCAATAGCCGTCAACTTGCGTCATATATTTTAACTATTTGAACCCGATTGTAATGGGGGAAACCTTTAAAACATAAATCCTTTATATGTGCGAGTGATTGTTGTAGAGGGCTCTCTCTGGGATAATTAAAACGGTACTTAACGGAATTTGTCATAGTTACGGTATTTATATTGCTTGTTATAGGAAAAAAATACAAGGAGAACTCATTAAAGTTATCAAATGTAATCCACAGGGATACATAAGGGGAGACAAAAGCACATTGAAATGATTGTTTAGTTTTTGTAGAGTTGCGTAGCAGAAACATTGTGACGCCTGTTTGAAAATGAGTCATGTGTGTCACGTGTGTCATGTGTGTCACGTGTGTCATGTGTGCCATGTGTGTCACGTGTGCCCTCGTCGGTTGAAAGTTCAACCTGGTTAAAAAAAAAAGAAAGAATCTGTGCGAGAGACATACGTGTAGTTTGCAGGTGAGCTCATTAGGCTTGGTGGCCGAATGGTTTAAACGTTAGACTAAGGCAATCCCATTTCTTTCTGTTGATTTGTGATTGTGTGTATCTCTTTCCCTAAATATATATATACCTCTCTATACCTCTTCCTATACTTATACCTCCTCCTGTACCACTGCCTAAACCATATACATGTTCTGCTTTGACCTTGACCTACACCTATACCTATACCCATATCTATAACTATACCCCTACTTATATTAATACCCCTTCCTACACCTATACTCCACCTCGACCACCTTCTATACTTTCTCCGAGAGGATTAAGCTCCTCTGGCAAGGGTCTAGTAAGTGAATCCCCCCCCCCCCCCCCCCCC
>CAXITT010000434.1:464704-481589 GCA_964033795.1 Lymnaea stagnalis
GGCATAGGACTTCCCCAGACCCGAGGTGAGTGGCTCCCCAGACCCGTGGCATAGGACTTCCCCAGACCCGGGGTGAGTGGGTCTCCCCAGGCCCGTGGCATAGGACTTCCCCAGACCCGTGGTAAGGGACTCCCCCCGGCCCGCGGCATAGGACTTCCCCAGACCCGAGGTGAGTGGCTCCCCAGACCCGAGGTGAGTGACTCCCCAGATCCGAGGTGAGTGGCTCCCCAGACCCGAGGTGAGTGACTCCCCAGACCCGAGGTGAGTGGCTCCCCAGACCCGAGGTGAGTGACTCCCCAGACTATGACCAAGTCAGATTGCAGACAGTATGTAAAAAAAAATGCATTATATGGAAATCGTACTCAAATATTAAGAGGCAGTTCTGATGATGAAGCGACGAAAATACTAATTTTTTAGTATTTCTGGTATATTGAAATATATTTGGTTTCAAAAACCGATTCTAAAGATTTAAATTAATTATTAAAGATATGAGAAAAGTATCCAAAATATTATTTTGTAAACCCTAACATGAGTAAGAAGTCATTTTTTAAAATGTTTTTAATTTTTTTCTGATTCGATTAAGGTAAGCTACTTATAATCGCCTAACTACATCGTGTTTGATATCAATGGAAAGCTTTATTTTTCAGAAAATATATATGTTTAGCTTCCTATCACGAAAGTTACCAAAAACTTAAATCGGCGTTAAACCGTGATAAAAATGGTGTTTTTCTGACGTATTTATAGGGTCACCTCATTTTTAACGCATCATCCTTGAAGCACGCAACTAGACTGGTTATAAGTGTGAACAATTTAAGTGTGATCGGTGTTTCCTTATAATGAAATTCGATTAATCCGAGCAGTTTGTTCTCTGTAAATATGCATGTTTTCCACTTAGTGTCACCCCCTGGGATGGTTTCACCTGGTGTTGTCCGCAACCCCCCCCCCACCAAACCCCCCTCGCTACGCCACTGGTTTTTGCCAATAAAAAAAAATTAATGAATATAATTGATGCTTTTTATATTTTTGATACACCACACAAAATTATAGCTTTGTATTTTTAATATTTATAAGCTTTACTTATTTTTCATTCTAGAAATGTAGTTTTGTAAAGCAATAAAGACATTGTTTTTTTTTTTATTGTTTTTTTATTTATTTTTTTAAATTAAGACTATGCCGTTTATGCCCTTAAGTGAAACGAAACTTCATATCCAAACACCACTAACTAATACACATATCGCTTAGACAAAAAGGAACAAGCCATATTCAAACTGGTTCATTTTGTTTTCATTTTCTTTAAAAAACAATTAATTTACAGATTTGACCTTTTTGTATAGATTTTAATATTTAAAAAAAAATATTACCCTAATCTTTACATACACGGCATGAGGTGTAGAAATACTTTATCTTTGAGAAGATGTACAACGATGTGTGGTAAAGAGTTGCTAGGGATTCAGAATTTTAATAAAACTCAGGGGCGTTTAAAAAAAAAATGTGTGGTTAAATGATTAATGAAGAAAGATACCAACATATAAATTCTGTTAATGTAAAAGATACTTAAAATGGTCTGTATATTTTGTGTAGTAAATTTAATGACACGATTTTTACAATTCTAAGAGAAAGAAAAAAAAACAAAAAACATAGTTCCGGGACACGAGAGTGTGTAGAATAGACCTGTGTTACATAGAAGATAAATATTTCCGAAAGAGAAATGGTGTTAGATACGTAGTCATCATTACGTAGATACTTTTGTTTAAAATAAGGAATTCTGATAAACTATTTCCTAAATATACATTTAAAGGACGTCAAATAATATCGTTATTTAGTTGTTGTTGTTGTTGTTGTTGATATTTTTTTTAAAAAAAATTTTTAGTTAAAAAAAACCTCCAAACCTGTTTTAGTTAAATACGTTGAAATTGGATTGTTCAGTGTTTAGACTTCACAATAGCAGGTAGAAAGTATCGTAAAATTCCTACCACTGTTATCCCGGTAACATCGGGTCATATCTTCTAGTATAAAAATAAAGCTTCATTTGTGGTTCTTTTAGAACAGTTCGGCGCTTTGAGCTAAAAAAAATATATATGTAATAATATTAACGTGTGTTATACACTGAAAATGTTTACGTTTTATGGGATGAAAACATAAAAGGTACTTAACATTATGGAACTTATTGTAACGTAAGGATAATGGGAAACATAGATGAGATCACATTTTTTTTCCCTTGAAATTCCGGGACAGTTGATTTTGATCATAAAATTAATTTATAAACTCACACAGCAAGCTAAAAAATAACATTATATATATATATATATATATATATANTATATATATATATGAGGTGGGATTTGCATGAAATAACATACACGCATAATAAAACATGAAATCATAATAAAAACATAAACTAATAATGAAACATACACTCATAATACAACATACACTCATGGTAAAACAAACTCATAAAAAGGTGGAAAAGTCCCGAAAAAAGCATCTAATCATGAAGAGGGAAAAAAACAACTAAAATGAATTCTTTTTCTTTCACCTATATAACATTCTTGAACAATAAGATTAACACAAGACATACACAAACTTGTAACGTTTAATAGCAGCACAATCCTGAAGTCGTCCACTCATGTATCACATCATGACGATGGCATAGTCATTTGTACACACGGGGCATTCTGACAGGACCAACAGGACATGAGATATCAGACCCCACCCCCTCCCCCACAACACATGCACCTCTCCACTGCAGGAACTTTAAAATATGTAACTATCTTCATAACAAATAACTGTGGGGGTTTTGTTTTTGGTGGGGGTGGGGCGGGGGAAGCAAGAGGTGGAGGGGTCATTAATTAAGGACATTCAAAATCCCGGCTCTAGGAATCCTAACAGCCATTAAGGAGAAGGAGCCGCCTAGGGCTCAATTTATCAGACGTGTCATAGGCTTAGCGAAGCCCTGTTGAGGTGTTTTGATGTATGGAGGTGAGAGGCATTCGCACGACACAAAGGCTGTGCTCCGTTATTTTATTTTTTTAGAATGCATCTGGAATAAAGCGGTTGACTTGAATGCATGTTGTTTCAAGTAACGTCTTTGTATGGGAAGTTATTTCTAGTATTTACAAAAGGCTCGGGGGTGCTGAGTCAATGAAAAAAGCTCGTGGTCTGGAGTTCAATCCCCACTCCCCATCAAAGTCTAGACAAGCAAAAACCATCACCAGCACCGCCGGTGGATGGGACTCACTAGTCGTGGAAGGCAACTCGTCTAAGGAACAACAAAAAAACCCTGACTTCGTATCGGGAGATCGAGTTCCCTATGGGTGGTTTGGCACATTGAGTTAATGAAAATTCCGGCAACTCCTGCAACACTACTGGTGCCAAGCTGTGACATCAACATCATGTGTTATCCAGGTGCCTGAAGAGACGCGATTTGCTGTTTAGGGAATCATCTTATTCTCCTTACGGAGTCCTGCGAGGTCTACACTATCGTTACATTGTGACGAACGGATGTCAGGAAAAAAACCATTAAAAAACTGAAAGGTAATTAGAGTTCTCATCATAACTCTATTTTGAAAAGTTAACATAATCGAGATATAACTGTACTGTCCTTGAAAAGCCAAAAGGATTCTTATACAAAAACTTTTAACATGATGCCAACAGCCCACAGCATCCATTCCTGAAACGAAACACACACACACACATTAAAACAGTTTCTGTATCAAAGCATAAAAACTACTGTGTCCGGTTACTGTATCCTGTGGTGAAACTAGGGGGTGCGAAGGGGTGACCACCTTGGGGAGCACTTTTGGGGTTTTATATATAGCATTATATAAACAACGTGCGCTTGTGTGTTCGAGAGTTCACGCCATGCGGCACTCTAACAGGGCAGTGGCGTAGTGCGTACGGTACGGAGGGGGCGGTACGCCTCTTGCAGCACATTTTTTGTGTGCTTTATATTGAGGGACTGCATTTTCGGACACATGAACAATTTTTTTTCCCCAATAAAATGAGTGTGGAAAAATGTTTGACCCACCCCGGGGGGTAGTAAACTTATCTACACCACTGTGTCAAGATACAACACTTCCTGTCCACTTTCCCCAACCTCTACCAGTCCAGCTTCCAATCAGAGATTTAATATTGCTGAGCTGCAACTTACCTAGTTGGTTCATTGAAAACCGATAAAGCATTGCTGCCGGGTTATGTCGCTCCCGGCAAACGTTTAAATGCCGGAAGACTGTGCAAATCACAAGGATAGGATGAAACTTTTATTATATCAGCTGGAGTATGACCCCCTTTGTTGAGATTGGACACATTATATCAGCTGGAGTCTGACCCCCTTTGTTGAGATTGGACACATTATATCAGCTGGAGTCTGACCCCCTTTGTTGAGATTGGACACATTATATCAGCTGGAGTCTGACCCCCTTTGTTGAGATTGGACACATTCTATCAGCTGGAGTCTGACCCCCTTTGTTGAGATTGGACACATTATATCAGCTGGAGGTCTGACCCCCTTTGTTGAGATTGGACACATTATATCAGCTGGAGATCTGACACCCTTTGTTGATATTGGACACATTATATCAGCTTGAGTCCGACCCCCTTTGTTGAGATTGGACACATTCTATCAGCTGGAGTCTGACCCCCTTTGTTGAGATTGGACACATTATATCAACTGGAATCTAACCCCCTTTGTTGAGATTGGACACATTATATCAGCTGGAGTCTGACCCCCTTTGTTGAGATTGGACACATTATATCAGCTGGAGTCTGACCCCCTTTGTTGAGATTGGACACATTATATCAGCTGGAGTCTGACCCCCTTTGTTGAGATTGGACACATTATATCAGCTGGAGTCTGACCCCCTTTGTTGAGATTGGACACATTATATCAGCTGGAGTCTGACCCCATTTGTTGAGATTAGACACATTATATCAGCTTGAGTCTGACCCCCTTTGTTGAGATTGGACACATTATATCAGCTGGAGGTCTGACCCCCTTTGTTGAGATTGGACACATTATATCAGCTGGAGTCTGACCCCATTTGTTGAGATTAGACACATTATATCAGCTTGAGTCTGACCCCCTTTGTTGAGATTGGACACATTATATCAGCTGGAGTCTGACCCCATTTGTTGAGATTAGACACATTATATCAGCTGGAGTCTGACCCCCTTTTGCTGAGATTGGACACATTTTAGCACTGGGATATGTCTGAACTTTTCCAAAAGATTTTAAGTTTTTTTAAATTAAAAAAAACAACGTAAAATCTTACTATATAATAGTTTTGTGGACCATTTAAAAACATATCTTAAATAAAATACCAATGCTGTAGATCAAATGCTGGGCCACACTTGTAATTATAGTGTATAGGGCGATTGTGTTGACCAAACAATAAAATGAAACAGAGACAAAGCTCTATCACCCAGTGTAAAATAAGCCATAATATTTCACTGCCACCCAGTCAGGGCAGATTCTATGTCATTTATACCACCCATTCAGAGCAGATTCCAAGTCATTTATGCCACCCATTCAGGGAAGATTCCAAGCCATTTATACCACACATTCAGAGCAGATTCCAAGTCATTTATGCCACCCATTCAGGGAAGATTCCAATCCATTTATGCAACCAATTCAGGGCAGATTCCAAGTTATTTATGCCATCCAGTCAGGGCAGATTCCAAGTCATTCATGCCACCTAGTCAGGGCAGATTCCAAGTCGTTCATGCCACCCAGTCAGGGCAGATTTCAAGTCATTCAGCAAATTCCTGAAAAATAAAAGGAACAATTTTATGAGATTTATAAGTTTCATTTTCTTTTTTTTAAATTTAAATTTCCGACTGAAATGTTTGTTTACAACAGATGATAGAGAAATAATAGTGATAATAAAATACGCCTGGTGTCATGGTGAAGTACATCGATCTAGGACTAGGTGTTAACAAAATGACGTCGGCAGGTAGCGTTAGGGTTTGATGCTACTATCCTACTAGCTGGCCTAAAAGTATATCTGGATTTATTCATAAAATTTCGAAGTAAATGTATCAAAGAGCCGGACGGAAGAAATAAAAGAAGAAGGGTGGGCATAATTGATAGTAAAGACACTAATATATGGCACCATCCCGTCTTCTCGAGTGGTGATGGAGTAGCTATGTGTGCTTCATCAAATGGCTCGCTAGGGCCAAACCATGGAATGACAGTCTCGGCTGCATTTTTCGCAGGATAATCTTGACTATATATATACTTATTAAACAACATTCAGTACAGTTTGAAGTTTAACTTGTACCTTTCTCCAGTAGCCAGCACCAACCACACAGGGATGGACCCTCCTAAACATCACTTACCTGTTCACAGTTAAATCCACATCACCGCACTGTAGGAATCCACCGCCTGCATCCACTACCCCGACAATCACCACCCCTCTATCCAACACCCCTCTCCACCCCTATAAGTATCCCACCCCCCACGGCCTTACCACCCCGTAAACGTTTTGCCCTACTTGCCCTCTCTGGCATTGTCCTCACACCCCAGGGTGTCCGATTTAAGGGGGGTTTCATGGCTGATCTTCGCCGAGCACAGATGTGCCAAGTGCTGATCCTCGGCAACGCCACCCCTACCACTGAACCCATCCAAAAATAAGGCACTGGTATACGTTGATGCAAATCACGATTTTAGAAAGTTAAAGTTGTAGGATCGCATTGCAACAAGGCTCTCAAACCAGCAACTTGAGGTCCTACCCGCTATTGCGTTAATGTCCGGATATTTTGTCGGTGTCCGGATATTATGTCCGTGCGTCCGGATATTCGATAAGTGAACATTTGAAGTGTGCTTGCGTTTCCACAGAAGACGAGAGTCGAAAACGATTTCTCATTTCAGACGAAGATTGAAAAAAAAAAATACCATAATAAGACAGCCTTAATCAGACGGTCTTAATGGGACGACCTTAATCAGACGGTCTTAATGGGACGACCTTAATCAGACGGTCTTAATGGGATGACCTTAATCAGACGGTCTTAATGGGACGACCTTAATCAGACGGTCTTAATGGGACGACCTTAATCAGACGGTCTTAATCGGACGACCTTAATCAGACGGTCTTAATGCGACGACCTTAATCAGACGGTCTTAATGGGACGACCTTAATCAGACGGTCTTAATGGGACGACCTTAATCAGACGGTCTTAGTGGGACGACCTTAATCAGACGGTCTTAATGCGACGACCTTAATCAGACGGTCTTAATGGGACGACATTAATCAGACGGTCTTAATGGGACGACCTTAATCAGACGTCTTAATGGGACGACCTTAATCAGACGGTCTTAATGGGACGACCTTAATCAGACGGTCTTAATGGAACGACCTTAATCAGACGGTCTTAATGGGACGACCTTAATCAGACGGTCTTAATGGGACGACCTTAATCAGACGGTCTTAATGGGACGACCTTAATCAGACGGTCTTAATGGGACGACCTTAATCAGACGGTCTTAATGCGACGACCTTAATCAGACGGTCTTAATGGGACGACCTTAATCAGACGGTCTTAATGCGACGACCTTAATCAGACGGTCTTAATGGGACGACCTTAATCAGACGGTCTTAATGGGACGACCTTAATCAGACGGTCTTAATGGGACGACCTTAATCAGACGGTCTTAATCGGACGACCTTAATCAGACGGTCTTAATGCGACGACCTTAATCAGACGGTCTTAATGGGACGACCTTAATCAGACGGTCTTAATGGGACGACCTTAATCAGACGGTCTTAATGGGACGACCTTAATCAGACGGCCTTAATGGGACGACCTTAATCAGACGGCCTTAATCATACTACCTTTATTAGATAGCCTGTATCAGTTGGCCGTAATCAGGTAGCCTTAATCAGGTGGCCCTAGCGCTGAAAACCCTTCTCTATTCGGAAGTCTATTTTTGGGATCGGAAAGTTCTTTTAAACAACCTCTCAACCTTGATTGAAATGACGCTCTTCATTAAATGAGTTATCATATTTTTGAGGCATTTTGAAATAATTCTTATTTTAACCAACGCGTCCCCATGCTAAATTCCATAATTTGTCTTAATAATTTTTTGTTGGGACTCTTTCGGGATTAAGCTCTGAGAACCGCTGGTC
The DNA here is from genome assembly GCA_964033795.1 of Lymnaea stagnalis. Classification (NCBI taxonomy): domain Eukaryota; kingdom Metazoa; phylum Mollusca; class Gastropoda; family Lymnaeidae; genus Lymnaea; species Lymnaea stagnalis. The sequence continues at coordinate 472,828 of CAXITT010000434.1, forward strand.
TCATTTCATCACTATAATCTTTGGGTCCGTACCGACACGGGCCGTTGACTCGTGATCGCACGGGGGACCCACGCCGAGCGAAACACCCCCAGCTTCCTCTCATTCGACGACCGCGGCTGGGCAAATCTTTACATTTCCGCGCACCCCTTAAGGCAGCATGGGAGCTCAACCCCCGCTGGGATATTGTCAGGTCTCCGCCGATTACCGCCCCGACTCAAAGACTTTGGGGCGGGAATTTGCGCATTATATAGATCGTCGGCCGCATTCACTGTACGCCGGGGCCTGACGCATTGTGCGCCCGTCAGCGCGAATGTTCGTGTGCCTACATACACAAAGACCGTCTCCCGATAAGCTTTTCAGGCCCCGGTGAAATCGTAGGTTTTAGCGTGCGTCGTCTGTTTGTCACAAGGTTCTCTTTTTGGGTTTTGTTGTTGCTGTTTTTTTTTTTTTTTTTTATTGTTGAAAAAGAAAAAAAATCTTCTTGTTTTGCGGGAGAGGCGAAATAAGCCCTGTTTACGTCTCCCGATAAGCTTTTCAGGCCCCGGTGAAATCGTAGGTTTTAGCGTGCGTCGTCTGTTTGTCACAAGGTTCTCTTTTTGGGTTTTGTTGTTGCTGTTTTTTTTTTTTTTTTTATTGTTGAAAAAGAAAAAAAATCTTCTTGTTAGGCGGAAGAGGCGAAATAAGCCCTGTTTATGGCGGCTCTTGCGGAGAGGACATATTTTAATTAAAACTTTTGCGCTCCCTTCCATTGAGTTGCCGAGACCACGCGGGGAGATTGCGCAGTGATGTTTTCTTGCCTTAGCGGTATACACGTAAGTGTGAGGATATCATTCATTTTTTTTTTTTTTTACAAATCTAAGGTGATGGCACTTGAGCTGAGAATCGTTTGACAATGACGAATACAGTAACTAATTCCCCAAAAGCCTCAGGACAGACGCCTGAAGAAATGAACACTGTTCCATAAAACTTTCGGCCCGCGTCTTGAGAAATTTATCGGAGTCAATGATAGCTAACAATATATATACAGTGTCAAGTATTTTGAAGCGGGCAAAAAAATCGTTTGGCAAGCGGTCAGTGCTATTTTTTGGCAAAGTTATCTAATCAAACAACCCAATCCGTGATGCTGTCGCAACAAACTGATTACTCCCTTTTGCGACGGCTCGTTATTTTCTAGACAGCGCAGTGATTTTTCAACCTTGTCACAGCCAGGTAATGTATTCGGTTGTCGTTGTGTTTCAGTTCCAATTTTATGATCTTGACGAATGTCAGGAGAGTCGATGTTTTTTTTTTTCTCCGTTGTTGTATATTGTTTGGATATCACCGGTAAAAATTTGATGATGTCCTCAGTTTCATCTTAGTTTTACAATGTGCATGAGACCCCCCCCCCCCCCCCTTTTTTTTACATACGGGAAACCCGTTTAAACAAAATCGCAAACGGATTTCCTTTAAAGCTTTGGTGAATTAAAAACTCGACACTAAAAAAATTAAAAATCTTTGAACTCACATCATTGACAACCGATGATTTTTTTGTGTTTTTGTTTCTAACGCCAAAGAGCTAAACAACGAGATTTTCTGCGGGAGACTTTCCCCACCGTAGTTAAAAATAGACAAAAAAAGTAAGACGCGCAACTTTACTTTTATTCACGTAAGTCTAGTAGCCAGAGTTGAAATGTGTTCTACCGTTCCTGGTAAGTTGATTTCCGTATTTCCAAGCGCTCGCCCCTCGCCAAAGCGCAAGGGCAAAACGCCGTCGAGGCCAGGCATCATTACCTCAAACTTTAATTACACTCATACGACAAGCAAGCCGCAACTGTACGCCTTCCAACTTCTTACAATCAATGTAAGACCGACTCGGCTTTTCAGCGTTTAAGCGTCCCCAAGGGCCGGTAATCCGCAATTCGTCAGGAGGACCTTTCCGAACATGAAGGGCTCATCTTGTCGAATATCTTCCATTCTTAACGCCCTCACCCTCATCCAGGGGGGGGGGGGAGCGAACTCGGCTCTTAAGGCTTCGCTGCACGCCCTTTTGATGTTACCTTTCAAACGGGGACTTAACTCTGATCAAAACGCGAATTCAAGGGACACAATCAGCGGATCTGCACATAGATCTGTTGGGGTGAAAAGATTCGAGAACGGATCGGGCAAGGGGGACACAATCGTCTTAGTCTCTTTGACGCTCCGCTCACAAACCCAGACTGTGAAACGGATGAAGATCCTATCACATAATGATCACTAAGAAGTGAGAAACTGATCGTATGGGACTGTGCTCTGTGGGACGTCTCCTCCATGCCCAACAACAATATGTCGTCTTGATCATTGCAGGGTATGAATGTTAGTTTTGTCGGCCGTTGTTTACTGTCTACCAAATGAGGCCGCAAAAAAAATCTAACATGGACATTTACTGCTGTCTCCGCAAAGACATCTAGTATGGACATTTAAGACATCTAACATGGACATTTACTGCTGTCTTCGCAAAAACCTGACATGGACATTTACTGTTGTTTTCGCAAAGACATCAAACATAAACATTTACTGCTGTCTTCGCAGAGACATCTAGCATGAACATTTACTGCTGAATTCGCAAAGACATCGAGTATGGACATTTACTGCTGTCTTCGCAAAGACACCAAAAAAGAAATTTGCTAACACCATTTTCAATTTTGGAAGACTTTGGAGAGCATTTGTCATCTAATAACATACTTTTTCAACTAAGAAAAAAACTATATTTAAATGTGAAATATTTGAGTTGCGATATTTGGGGGATGTCGTTGCTAGATGTCCTAATCTTTTGGTTCGGTGCTAGATCTGATCATAGTTTGGTTGGGTGCTAGATGTGAACATCTTTTGGTTCGGTGCTATATGTGATCATCTTTTTGTTCGGTGCTAAATGTGATCATCTTTTGGTTCGGTGCTAAATGTGATCATCTTTTAGTTCGGTGCTAAATGTGATCATATTTTGGTTCGGTGCTAGATGTGATCATCTTTAGGTTCGGTGCTAGATGTGATGGTCTTTTTGTTCGGTGCTAGATGTGATTATCTTTTGGTTCGGTGTCTGATGTGATCATTTTTTAGTTAGGTGCTAAATGTGATCATCTTTTGGTTCGGTGCTAGATGTGATCATCTTTAGGTTCGGTGCTAGATGTGATCATCTTTTAGTTAGGTGCTAAATGTGATTATCTTTTGGTTCGGTGCTAGATGTGATCATCTTTTAGTTAGGTGCTAAATGTGATCATCTTTTGGTTCGGTGCTAGATGTGATGGTCTTTTAGTTCGGTGCTAGATGTTATCTTCTTTTGGCTCAGTGCTAAATCTGATCATATTTTGGTTCGATGCTAGAGGTGATCATATTTTGGTTCGGTGCTAGATACAATCATATTTTGGTTCGGTGCTGGAAGTGATCATATCTTGGTTCGGTGCTAGATATGATCATATTTTGGTTCGGTGCTGGAAGTGATCATATCTTGGTTCGGTGCTAGATATGATCATATTTTGGTTCGGTGCTGGAAGTGATCATATCTTGGTTCGGTGCTAAATCTGATCATATTTTGGTTCGGTGCTGGAAGTGATCATATTTTGTTCGGTGCTAGATACAATCATATTTTGGTTCGGTGCTGGAAGTGATCATATTTTGTTCGGTGCTAGATACAATCATATTTTGGTTCGGTGCTGGAAGTGATCATATCTTGGTTCGGTGCTAGATATGATCATATTTGGTTCGGTGCTGGAAGTGATCATATTTTGGTTCGGTGCTAGATGTTATAATCTTTTGGTACCTTTCTGTTATGATAGAAGTTGGGAAAAACAGTTGTGTACGGTACGCTTTTCATTTCGACTTTAAACGATCACGTGGAGTGAAATGATGTTTTCTACGTGATCAATAATCGTCAATGTTTAAAGCGTGATACAATGTGTTTGTTTGTTGTTGTTTTTGGTTGGGTTGGGGGGAGGTGGGGGTGGAGAATGATTTGTATTCACTGACCGAAAACTTATCTCAACCAAGATTATTCGACAAGAGGTTTGCCTTATTCAAGAGTCAGATTATAAAATCTATTTTTATTTAAATTGATATACGGTACAAATGATCGCAATAGTTTTTTTTTTCTTGTTTTTTTAAGTTAAATTTGAATTGTGTAATCCTGATTTTTGTATTCAAAGTGTTTGTGATGGTGTGCAATGTTAATCAATTCTAGGGAGTTTAAAATCTCTATGATGGGGTGCAATTTTGGCGAATGCTAGGCAATTCAAAGTCTCTATGATGGGAGGCAAAGTTGGTCAATGCTAGGCAGTTAAAAGTCTATTTGATGTGGTGCAATGTTGGTCAATGCTAGGTAGTTCAAAGTCTATATGATGGGGTGTCATGTTGGTCAATGCTAGTTAGTTCAAAGTCTCTATGATGGGGTACAATGTTATTCAATTCTGGGTAGTAGTTAAAATTCTCTATGATGAGGTGCATGTTGGTCAATGGTAGGTAGTTCAAAGTCTATATGATGAGCTGCCATGTTGGTCAATGCTACGTAGTTCAAAGTCTCTATGATGGGGTGCAATGTTATTCAATGCTGGGTAGTTCAAATTCTCTATGATAGGGTGCAATGTTAATTAATGCAAGGTAGTTCAAAGTCTCTGTGATGGCGTGCAATGTTAATCAATGCTAGTTTTTTCAATATCCAAATCTGTTTGAACAAGAAATAATGCGTGAAATACATGATTATAATCACGAAGCATATTTTGCGACCATCTCGATATTCTACATATATGTCCGAACAGGTAGAGAGGGATTCCCAAACTTGTCTTTAATCTGCACCCCATATGAACTCCTCTCATAAGTCTTGCAAACCCACACAAGAAACGATGTATTTTTTAAAATGGAAACAATAAGTATTTATTTTTTTTTTAAAATTGAAATTGAAAAAAACAAAAACTGTAGAAATAAAAAATAAACCAAAACAAAAAAATATTTACAAAACCCTGAAATTTGTACATTTTTAAAGAATAACCAAATATGACTGAAGACAATGTAGAACATAGAATCTTCCTGGTGGACTTTGCCCACTACTTTAAATTCTGGTTGATGCTAAAATCATGTTTGTTGTTTCCAAACAGTCCTTTGTGTTGGGCTTATTTAAACAGACCCCAATGTTACGCACCGTTTCATGGGTTTGAAAATTTAACCTGTTTAAAGATTTGACTCGTTGGATCAAAAACACGTAAAGAAAAAGGGCTGAAAACATTGTATACAACAACAACAACAACAAAAAAAAAACGATACCAAAAGCTGGTGATATCAACACTATTCAATTGAATTATCCTATTACGTTTAAAAAAACAACAACTTTAAAAAACAAAAAATGCAGAAATGAAAAACTATATTAATGTCCAGCAAGCAAGGGGAAAATGTATGATACAAGAAAGGTACAATTATTAATCCAAACAAACACACCATTAAAAATCTAGTAAGTCTTCTGGGCTCCCGAAAACCTGGTAAGTCTCGTAGATAAATCTCGTGCCTAGCAAATCTAGTCTGGATGGGAACTCTGCCGCTTTATCTCTAGGGAGGGAGTTTGAACTTTCCAGAAAAGGCATTCTAGAAATTTGTGAGCTGAGGGCAATCTCTACCTCCTTTAAGAACTTATTCGAACGTAAACAATTTACCTTTTTCTCAATCAAGGGTAGTGGTAGAGCGCTACACATTTAATCAGTGATGTCAATATAAGAAAAATAATAATTTAAAGGGGTGGGGGTGGGGGCGTGGGGTTAAGTGTTGGACTTTACGACTTAACGTTGAACCAAATAGGGTATTATTGCGCCACATATGATTTTGTGAGTTGCACTGAGTAATAAACAAATATTTATCTTTTTTTTTTTTAATATCACGATATTACAGTTTTATTTACCGCTCGTAGATATATTATACTTAGCTTCTATTGTATTGCTGTTTTTTTCTTAGAGCGCATGCGCGGTGCAAAGTATTCTGAAAGCGCTTTTAAATTTTGTATTTTTTTTTTTTTTTAGAGGAATGCAGACGACGAGTTTATTGAAAAGAAATGACAATGACCGAAAAAATAGGTTGAGAACCACTTGCGGTACCCAACAATCACCAGTCACCTATCCGGTGAGTCGGCCATTCGATAATTGTTTTTTACATATTTTTGGAGAGTGAAAGAAAGAACAATAGATTTATGTAAAAAAAAAAGACTGGCGAGGATGTTCTCAATCAAAAGCCCGTAGCAAACACATTTGACGCCGTTCAATGCATCACCTCCGGGACGCCTTAGTTCTAACGTCACCCAACCGAATGGCGCGATGACAGATAGTCATTACTACCGCAGCGTTTACCAACGGGTAGCTCTGACCCAAACTGGAAACAGTACACCGGCATGCCCTCACGGCATCCAAGTTATCCATTGTCCAGTAGTCAAATCAAACGCTCTCGGAGAGAGGTGTGGGATCGATGCTACTGGACACCCTTAACATCATCCTGGCCTCCCCCAGCCCTTACCCCTTCTCAACAGTACAAATGTGCACCATGAAACAATATAAAAAAAAAACACACACACAAAAACGGACAAACTTTTGCTTATTGTGCAGGAGTTTCAGCCTCTTAAGGAAGGAGGACAAATTTCGATTGTAGAAGGGGAATAATAAAGATGTTTTGCTATTCATGTCAAGCTTTCATTGGTGAAATTATTATGTCCCATGAAAAAAATTTGAAAGTTTTATTATTATTATTATTTTTTTTTTATTTCGAGGTTGGGGAGGAGATTGGACGGAAGAAGGGAGGCTATCCTAATTTAGGGCCAAACACTCTGTGTTCACATCAAAGGGAGCTTACTATCGTTTATCGATTTTCTTTGTTTTTGTTGTTGGAGACACTTCCGGCTTCCTTACATGTCGCTGGACGTTTTTTTCTACCAGCTTTTTTTTTGTTTCTGTCCTTCTTGCGGGTGAGTTTTCCTGTTTGGCCCGAACAGGTCAGGATCAGCGGCCATTGTCTGAGAGCCGACCGCTGCACATTTAGACGTAATCAGCCCCCTTTGATGTCGGGGATATTCCCACTTCACCCATGTCTCTTGTTGCTCGCTTGGCGGATTGATCTGGTTCAGTTTTGTAACAGATCTAATTTCTCTGTCTGTCTGTCAAACCGTGTCTGTCATTCCATGTGTGTCAGTGTTTTTTCCGATTTTCATCAAATGAAAGCATCTATATATCTTTTTTATCCATCTTCATATACATTCATTCACTAATCCATAACAATTTCTTTAAATGCATCCATGATAACTATACCCATCCAATGAATCATTCAAATATTCTGTACCTTAAAAACACCTTCAAACTTTAAAGGAAACAACAGTTTCCACATGTTAATATATCTATTTAATTACCCCCTAATGAAATAAGATCCATATTTTAGCAACACATACAATACATTGTGTAGGGTGGCCGAGTCGTCTAAACTGAGTCATGCAGTTCAGAAAAGCTGATGGTCTGGCGTTCAGTCCCCACCAAAGCCTGGACAAGCACACAAAAAACATCCCCGGGGTGAACGGCAACTCATCTAAGAGAAGACAAGCTCTGAATTCAAACCCGAAGATGGAGTCCCGTAGGCGGATAACATTGACACAATGAAAATTCCTGGAGCTCCTGCGACGCCGAGGGAGCCAAGCTGTATCATACACATACGATGTTCCATTGGGTTATCCAGGATCGTGTATAGAGGCGATTGGCTGTCTAGGAAAACCAGATTATCCTCCTAAAGAAAATGCCAGACCCTGTGATTTCGTCCTGCGAAGTCTGTAACATCGTCACATTGTGTCGAATGGATGGCAGCAAAACAAAATAAAAAAATCCGTACGTCCATCTATGTGTCTGATTGCTCATCTTTTATTATTGCCACCCTACCACCAAATTCTATTGACTTTTTAATTAATCAAAATATGCAAATTTGGTTGTCTTCACAAAACAACATCAGAACCGGAAGTTGACTCTAACTATTTATAATAAATGGACTCTACAAAGGGGATAAAAATTGGCACCAACCGAATAATGCCATACCTTCAAGGGCGTAAATATATTGTGTTTTGTTTTAAACGAAGGTAATTAATTTACCAAATCAAATACATTAAAGATGAGTACAACTGTAACTGATATGATTAGGGGTGTAACTAGCCCCTTAAAGTGGGGGAAAACACAATCTTCGTCAAGTTTCAAATAAGACAGTTCCAAATAAGACAGTTCCGAATAAATGATGAGACATTTCCTAATAAGACATTTCCGAATAAGACATTTCCGAATAAGACATGATAAGTCATAGGATGGACGTGACAACAACAACAACAACAACAACAACAACAACAACAACAACAACGTCAAACAACAACAACGTCAAACAACAACAACAACAACAAAACCCACATCGAAAGGGACATAACTCAGGTTATATTCGCTGACTTTACCAAAGCAAATCAAACGGTCACGAAGTCGCAACACATGAAGCGCGAGCCCGGGTCATATATAGATAGATATACTCTCTTGATGTCTTTGTTCCCCAGTCACAGTCCAGTGAGAGAAACGTAGGATTGGTTGATTGATTTTGTGTCAGCTGTCCTCTTTTTTGTGCGTGTCTCCTCCTACCGACATGGGCCATCACTCGTATGGGAGCCAGGGCTTTGATAGGAAGATAACTCGCGAGCTACCTACGTGCTGTAAATAAAAGTGCGGGACAATTTAATATGCAATAAGGGGAAATGTATTTTATTCCACCCCCCC
>CAXITT010000434.1:487819-503145 GCA_964033795.1 Lymnaea stagnalis
AAAAAAAAACAAAAAAAAGATATATATATATATATATATATATATATATATATATATATATATATATATATATATATATATAATTTCAAAACACATGGCCTACCCATAAAACATCAACCAACGAAATGGCCGAACGATGCTCAGAGCGTGTCCTGGTAGCGGGCATAAAATCTGCCCTGTTGGCCAAAAACAGATATCTTTGCTTAATTAAATCTGAGAGCAAATTGTTCTATTAAAACTGTATTACCATGTTCGACGCTATCAGCCCCAGACGTCCGTGTGTGTCCGCCCACCTCGGTATCGCCAGCCCCCCGGGCAAAGGCCACGTGAATCTGTTGGAATAATTAATGTAGAGAATAATAAAAGTGGGGATGCTCCCATTGTGATGACATCCAGATCTAATGATGGAGGGGCAGCCGGCGTGAAATGAACGGAAGGAGTTAACACACACACAAAAAAAGGAAAGATATTATATCCGTTGTTTGGCGAAGGGAGGTAATTTTAAAAAAAAATATATAGGTGACATGGGCAGTTTGACAGTTAAAATAGAGAAAAGACAACGCCAGACAGACTGAATAGAGAAATGATCACCCAAGACAACGGTTTGACGGATTGACAGGAGACAATATGACTTAAGTCAAAAGTTTGACAGATGAAATAAAGACGGTCACCTTCATGTCAGCTTACTGACAGATTGAATAGAGAACAAAAACTCCAGGCAACAGTAGAACTGATCCAATGATAAATGAAAACATTATTAAAGTACATCTTATTGAATTGAGACCAGATACCTTGGGCAAAATGGTCTAGCTCACCAAGTAAGGCCGCTATTATTGTGGAGTTGAACAATTATTAAATTAACAATTAATCAACCACCGAAGTTGTTGGATATCAGCCGACCTGGCAGTGAGATTAACCAACCAACCACCGAAGTTGCTGGATATCAGCCGACCTGGCACAGAGATTAACCAACCAACCACCGAAGTTGCTGGATATCAGCCGACCTGGCAGTGAGATTAACCAACCAACCACCGAAGTTGCTGGATATCAGCCGACCTGGCACAGAGATTAACCAACCAACCACCGAAGTTGTTGGATATCAACCGACCTGGCACAGAGATTAACCAACAAACCACCGAAGTTGCTGGATATCCTAAACCTGAACTGGGCATAAGATTAAAAGATATGTTGCCTGCATTCTTATATCGTCTTACTCAGATTTCTACAGCCACCGAAATCCCAAGCTAAGTCTGGAGCGTTAAAAAGTTAATTAAAAAAAAAAAATAATTCTGACCATAAAGCGACAATTGACGGCTACCACAAGATCTTCTCTCGCCATCCGTCTTGTGAATTCTTCATCACACAACTTATGCCATTCAGTATGGCGGATTTCCAGTTTTGTCACCATGACGACCGGCTGGCTTTATCCACATAATCCTTAGGAAAGAAAATCTTCAAAATTGTAAAATTTGATTTTTTTTTTTTCAATTTTGTAACATTAAAAATATTTTTATTCGCGTGTCCTTTATTACCTTATAGGCGGGGAGAGGGGGGGGGTATTTATTTTATACTTTGTTGAGTGATATATTATTATATATAATTGTATTGTTATAATATATACCTATATGGGCAAACGGGATCCCATCGGGATCGAGATCCAAATGGGGCCGGGATCCCACCAGCAGTTGGATACCATCGAGAAAGGGTTCCCATCGGGATCCAAAAAAAAAAAAAAACGGGATCAAAACCGTCATCGGGATTCTATACTGGGGTATGGGATCTCAACATTGAAGAGATCTTTTTCAGGCCCCTCAATTTCGATGTTAGCTGTAGAAGTTTTTTTTCGTGTTTTTTTTGTTTGTTTGTTTGTTTAATGCAATCCCAGGCCACCCCGAGCATATTGACCAGTTGAAACATACTCTGAAACGGGTCATCTTCTATTGAAAATCAATACCAATCAAAATATTGAACTCAAATATTTCGATTGGGTTGTAGGGGGCTCCTAAGCCCGTAGAAATACGCCGATGCTGCTGGTGTTCCTAACCCGGCGCAGCAGGTTACTACGCCTATGATGGTGTAGCTGTGCCTGGCAGCACGGTCGTCTCTGGCCTTTGTGGTTGCCCCTCCTCTGCCTCGAAATCCCTAAATCAGTATGGTCTAGATGCGACTCTGCGTATACATATATCTTATACATATATCTTATACATATATCTTACACATATATCTTATGCATGTATCTTATACACATATCTCGGAGACTTGTTTGTTTCTCCCGAGGTCCAGAAGAAGATTTGGAACGCCTGCAAGAATTGAAGTAAATTACACTAAAGAATATGTTGCGTCTTTGTGCCTCATATTATTGTTATTATTATTATCAAGGTGGTTTTATATAGCGCAGTACCCCAGCCTTGGGCTAGGCTCACTGCAGTACCCCGGCCTTGGGCTAGGCTCACTGCAGTACCCCGGCCAAGTGCTAGGCTCATTGCAGTACCCCAGCCTAGGGCTAGGCTCACTGCAGTACCCCAGCCTAGGGCTAGGCTCACTGCAGTACCCCAGCCTTGAGCTAGGCTCACTGCAGTACCCCGGCCTAGGGCTAGGCTCACTGCCGTACCCCAGCCTTGGGCTAGGCTCACTGCAGTACCCCAGCCTTGGGCTAGGCTCACTGCAGTACCCCAGCCTCGGGCTAGGCTCACTGCAGTACCCCAGCCTAGGGCTAGGCTCACTGCAGTACCCCAGCCTAGGGCTAGGCTCACTGCAGTACCCCAGCCTAGGGCTAGGCTCACTGCAGTACCCCAGGCTAGGGATAGGCTCACTGCAGTACCCCAGCCTAGGGCTAGGCTCCCTGCAGTACCCCAGCCTTGGGCTAGGCTCACTGCAGTACCCCAGCCTATGGCTAGGCTCACTGCAGTACCCCAGCCTTGGGCTAGGCTCACTGCAGTACCCCAGCCTTGGGCTAGGCTCACCACGCTTCACATTAAAAAAAAAGCCATATAACGAAGAGTTTTCTGTTACAAGAGTTATCTCCAGCCTAGTGGCGAATTAGACAATAATGAAAAAATACTTATTCTGATTTATTTTTGTGTACTCATTTCATTATTTTTCTTATCAGTATTAATAATCATCCAACTTAATTAAATATTTTTTTTTTTTAAATGGACATGTGCAAGCTTATGCAGTGGCGTCACTAGAATTCGTGTCAACGGAGGCGGGACAATAATTTTGCCACCCCCACCCCTTTCCAAGAAGAAGCCTCTGCAGGTTCTCGACAACGCCGCCCCTCCATATAATGAAGAAAAAAATTAGATTTACCCGGGGGCGGAGCGCCCCCTCCACCCACCTTCTCGCGACACTGTGCTTATGACAGTAACTCTTGGCCCATTAGCTCCACACCCCCACCGTAACCACCCCACACACAGCAAGAGCGCGCCCATAGATTACATTTATTTCCACGCAAAAATTTAACACTGTCGTTTCCATGGGAAAGGTTAAAAAAAAAAAAAAAAAATTAAAAAAATTCATGTTAATCATACGGACTATTTCCACACAAAAAATTAACACATTCGTTTCCATGTGAAAAATTAAAAAAAAAAAAAAAAAAAATTAAAAAAATTCATGTTAATCATACGGACTGTCATAGGCGCCACACACGGCGGGCGTCTGCCACTCGGGGCGTCTTCACGTGTCCATGTAAAAAAAAAGATAGCGCCCCCCTTTAAGCACCTGGAGTGGACGGCGCATGTTCGGGGCGACTGTTATGGCTTAGGTGAGGGTCGTTTAATTTTTCATTGAATTTATGCAAGCATGCGCACGTGACATGTTAATATCAAGATGGGCGTGGTCTCCAAGGGCATGGGCCCCCCCCCCACCCTCTACTCACACTCAAACCCACCTCTTATGCATGTCCAAAAAAAATAATTTTTTTTTCATTGTCAAACCCAAAATAAATTGGTATTTATCTGAGTCTACCATTACCACTGCTCCTTGCCTAGTCGTGACGATGTTGTCAGCAAGAGTTTACAGCCTACCCAAAAATGCTTTTAAAATAAACTTGACAAAAACCATTTGAACAAGAAAAAAAAATAAAACAAAGTAACATTTCCAGATGTTAAGTTTTCCTGTTTGTTTGTTTGTTTGTTTGTGTTTTTGGTGTGTTTTTTTTTTTGTTTTTGTTTTTTTTTTGGTTGAAATTTTTGTTTTCTTTTCATAAAAAAAAAAGAAGCTAGAAGCAAAAAAAAAATAAAATAAAGTAACATTTCCATATGTTAATTTTTCCTGTTTTTTTTTTTGTTTTTTTTTGTTTTTGGTGTTTTTTTTTTTTTGTTTTTGTTTTTTTTATGGTTGAAATTTATGTTTTCTTTTCATAAAAAAAAAAGAAGCTAGAAGCAACCAACCAATCAGTGGCGGCGGCAGTGGGGGAACCTCCCGTTGAATAAGTTACTGGACAAAACATGCATTCGCGTGACGCACTTCGTGAGAATCCCCGTTAGTGCTAGCTTCTGGTAATTTTATTTTGCGCGCCCATTGAACACAGCGTTAAAGCCATACATACATTCCTAGAGAATTATTATTATTATTTAATGGGATATATTGTTGGATTGTTAACCCCTCTCTCGCCAACCCTTTTCCTTTGAACATGGATGTTAATGGAAATAAATTCTTTTATTGTGGTACTCAATTGCTTCTATGGTTATAAGATGCTTTTCACTTACATCAAAAATGTTGTGGGTGTTACCATGACTGTGGCTACCTTTCAAACATAAATAATAGATTTGCATATGGTAAAAAAGAAAATAAATGGTTATTTGTTTGCATCATTCGAAATAATTCTAAAGAAATAAATTGTTTTTGAAAGAAGTTGTTAAAAAATAATTTTATGTCATGTATTTTTTAGTGCGTTTTTTTTTTGTCCTTTCCAGGATGAATAATCAACATGTCTAGGGATAAACTTCCGTATCCGGGTAATTCGAGTTAATATCCTCAGCTCCATATAGCTAGGATTCTGACAAATCTTCAGAATCTTCGTTTTTTTCCTTTGAGGATATTTTCAGGATATACTGATTCCTGCTTGACATTGGTCATCTTGTGTGATATTAAAGAACACGCATTTCATTCAGCTTATCAGCTTACTTTGAGTTAGTTAGAGAGCAAGAGACAGTGGGTGAATGGCTTGATGGAAAAGTTAGCCAATAGATTTTTAATATGGATAAGATTGTAGTAAGTTTTGCTCATTTACAGAAATTTAGAATACAAGTACAAGAGTTTTTTTGTTGTTTTTTTTAAACACAACATCAAACCTATACTCCTCTTCTTCCCAATCCACCCCCACCCCCCCACCCCCAGGCTTTTAAAAAAAAATTAACACGGACTTACATTGGACTTAGGGCCTTAAGGCACCAACTGTGCTCAGTCCATCTCGTTGGATGGGAACTTAATCTAATCTTTGTGCGACTTCAGCCAAGGGTCATTTGCCTTGATTATTTCCTTGAGACATAAAGGTGGGGCATTTGACCTTAGTTACGCCACATCTCCTGATTCAACCCGGCCCTTTACCCCTACGACTTCTGCATGCACGCTATCCACCCATTACACTTTTAGAGTCCACGGGGCCACGTCTAAATGAGTTTAATTGTGATCGCCGCCTATGATATTGTGGACATTGCACTTTTTTATTTTACCCACCAGAGGCGTGACCGAGGGCGTGGGGGCAGAAAACCCGGGCTTATTGAGTTAACCTTTCAAACAATATTATTTAATCATTTGACTCCATCTTTATGGCGTCTTTCCCCCCGAGAGACCCACGCGTCCCAGCGCAGGGAGACAACAAGAAAAGGAGCTCTCTGGGACGATGAAGATGGAGAAGGAAAAAAAAAAGGGCCAAGGGGAAGCGATTCCGGACTACCGAAATGAAAGAACGGCAGTAGATAACACGTGACTCTTTTTAAGAAACGATCACACCAAAGACGAGAGTAAGACACCCGAGATCGAAAGTGCGACACCGCGAATGTTTCTGTTCTTGCGAGATGGTGCAGGTGCGCCGGCGCCGTTCGAGTTCATTAGTCCACATTAGTTCCGTAAGAAACAACGAGAACAGATCAGTTATGGTGATTGTTTTTTCATCGATTCCCGTTAATGGGACGACGGCGGTGCCATGCGTTTGCGGTGCGCAGCAATCAGTGTTTTTGATGATGCGACCCCCTGGACTTGACGCTCTGGCACCACCTAGGTGCGCACGTCCCAGTGGACGGACATAACAACGTTAGCGGTCCACGAAGTGAAGCAAACATTTCTAGGTGCTGTTGGATGTTTACTAGACCGATAAGTCGTAAAAATACATTTTACGACTTTGACACCGGGTTTTTAATTTTTTTTTTTTAATTTTCCGAAAAATGAAGCTGCTTCATGGAATTTATTTGTTTAACACAATTACTCGATTTTTTAAAATATGTACTATCAATGTAAATGGTAGATGATATTATTTGTAAGTAATTATCGTGCAGTGAGGTAGACCATAGGATGGATTTGAGATCGGAAAGAGTTGGAAAGTTAGAGAAGAGTACACGAGACGGGAATGCGCGTGATGCGACTCTATTATTAAATGGCTTTTTGCTTTTTCAACGATGGCAGAAAAAAAGAGGCAAAGAAGAAGAACACTCTTACAGTACAATCCATACATTTATTAGAATCCTAACTATTAACTTGTGATAATTTTACTAATCTTTTTTTATACCTTTATACCCAGTCTTACCAACGCCGTAATTAACTATCGAAAAGTCCTTTTAGTTTTTCTCTGACTTTCCAAACATACGAATCCCAACAAAACACAATAACAAACCATGAAATTAAGAAAACGACTTTCCCCGAGTGGGCAGTTAGCGAGCCTGGTGTTGACGTCACCACTGCACCCATTGTACCGCGTGCAAGTGCTACACGCGCTGTTGAACACCGTCGACACGGCCCGATAACAAGGCACTCATTACTCTCCTATCACCTTCCTCTCCACACCAACCAAAGAGCATCCAGCGCTCAGAACAGCAACGACCACGGTGTACATACAACATGCCGCTCAAAGAATGAACAGCCACTGTTTTTTTTTTATGTGGTGGCGTTGGAGAAGGGGTCGGGGGGGGGGATGGCTACCCCATTTCAACTTGCCCACATTTAAATTAGATTAGCAGCCATTTACAATCGCCCATGAGACTTGCATTCTTATAGTCGTGTGTTAAAACTCTAATGTTGCTTAGAGTCTTCCCCCCCCCCTCTCCCCCCCCCAATGAGCCGAAAAGCATTGACGTTAAAACACGGAATTTTTTTTTTTTTTCATTGTTGATTTGTTCCACTACCACACCATGTTATAAATGAAGTGCGCGTTTGAAACTCATTTTTAGTAAAAGATGATAACAAAAAAAAAAATTTCCGTTGCAATTAGCCGCACAAGCTGTTAAAGGAAACTGTCCGGGGTGGGGGGAAATCAGATAAATTCAATGAGCGTTTTAATCATGATCTAAGTTTAACTGGGTTTGGGGGGCAGATCAAAAGGAGATGGGGGGAAGGGGGGGGGGAGATAAAAGTGAAAAATTGCGTAATCTACCGGCATGCGATTTTTTTTTTATTCCAGGGCGGAGGTCCCTGCATCTTAGGGCGCCCATTCAGTAGCAGCTTGTACGACTACAAATTAACAGGGGCCCGTCCCCTGGGTGCACTACGCCCTGATTGCCGGGGGCTTTCTTTCCCAACATGAATCAAGAGGGGCGGGACATCATGGTCGAAATAACCGGGATTTCTCAGCGCTCTAGGCACACACACACAAAAAATGGCGTCTGCAAACTTCAGATATGAGGACAGAATGTTAAAAGAAAATTTAAACTAGGATAATGATAAATGTTTAATTTTTCTTTCTTTTTTTTCCTTCTGAAAAGTTAATGATACGGGATTTGGTCTTTGTCAAACGAGATTTTCCGATAACCGACATAAAAAGACTAAATGAGAGAGTATATTAATAAAGTCAAAATAAGAGAGACCAGCCGAGATTTGAGAGTACAGCGGCACAACGCAATCATGATCTTTGATTGGTCTTCAAGATGCGTGTAATGATTTGATCTCTCTCGTTCACGGTCTGTTGGATGTGGGTCATGGACCTTGTAATTCGCCTGCAAGACGAAGCCTCCGGTAGGCTTTATCTATGTTAGCATCCATAAGTAGCATCCCTAGACCACTACTCAAATGCTGTCTTGCCAGCGATGAATTTTTGTCTTATAAATGGGGAGTAGAACGCCAAATTGCACCATCTGCTAACTGTATGCTGGTTTATTTTTGTAAAAAGATAAGATAATATAAGATAGATAAGATAAGATTCTTTTTAAAAAAAATAAATCCAAATATGTTTTTAAAATCTATTTTGACTAAATTGTGCGTCTTAATTTTCAGCATTGATTTTTGTTAACTGGAGTTTAGTATTATTTTAATGGACACAATGAAGATTGAGTTTTTAAAAAAAGAGCAAATATTTGAAACACTGACTTCTGAAAAATGTGTGGATGACGTGAATATGAAATGTTAATATAAGGATACAATGGACATGAAATAAAGTTGAACAAGTTTCGATGTGAAAAGAATATGGATGAAAATATCTAAAGATGACATGAAGAGTAAAAAAAAAAAATGTTCTGTGTTGAACCATTGATGAAGTGAAATGGAAATGAAAATGAGATTAAATAATGTTGAATGAGAAAAGTACATTAAATAATGTGGATATGAAATGTAGATGAAATAATTAGGAGATTGTTTGTAAATGAAATATGGTGCAAAGGAACTTACATTTGGGAATTCGGGGTAGGGGGGTGTGTGGTGGGATGCATCATGAACCAAGCTTACCTTCAAGATTGGAAAGATAGTATTGTTTAAAAGTGCAGGGAATCACAACTTGTGCTCCAATGAGCACGTTAGGCAGGAGGCCTTCGAAGGGCTCTTTCAGTCAAAAAAGGTTGGGAAACACTGGTATCAAACATAATTGACTAATATTTTAAAGTGGGGCGGGGGGAGGGGTAAAAAAACTTCAGAATTTATTACCTCTGGTAGAAACTAAATCTAATTTAAATATGGGGGGACGGAAAAATGTTGAAATAATTCAGTTATCAGCCTATTGTAATCCAGGAACTGAATCATTTTGAGAGAATGGAATTTGAATATTCAGGAGACATGCTTATGTACTTATACTGATGTTTGTTTGTTTTTTCAAAGAAAGGAATAGACTCTTGCGAGCATTTTGCACAAGACCCCTGTAATTCTTGTACGAGGAGGTAAGTAAGGGTTTACACCAAGGTGGAACAAACTGAACCATCTTGATGATGAAAACAACACTAACTGTACAATCTTAAATCAACACCATATTGAGTGTACGACCAGCTTGTAATACTTCCTGCCATGCTTGACAGCCGTGAAATCGACAGGAAGAGCCCCGGCTTGCAATAACACAAGTGTTCAAATCCCGGGAGTAGATGCACGATGAGTTAACATAAGCTCGTGGCATGCATTACTTCCGCTGACTGACAGAGTTATCTAAGGGACATCATTCTCATTATATTTTTAGACGTGGTTTCTACGTTGCTTAGGTTAGGGGGGGAGATATGTCTTATTGGTCCATGCTTCCCATCCCACTTTTAAACATAATGTCAAAACAGAACCTAAAAAAAAAAAAAAAAAAAAAAGATTTAAAAAGAAGATTGGTTACAATTTAGTGTTAGTGGTTATAATGAACTGGGCCCCAAGGGTTAAACCAAAAATATGGGCCCCACGACAACATCAAATATTTAACTAGTCGGACACACCTGTGACCCCCCTAGGACGTGGCCGGTGCTCCTAAATGGCAGGGGCATGTGTGTTAAGAATATATTTGGTTGTGGGTTAGGGTAGGGGTGGTGATTTGGGAGGGAGGGAGGGGGGCTATAAGAAGGGGTGAAGGGAGTTGGTGGGGGTTAAGGTAACGGCTTGAGTTGGAGTGGGGGGGGCTAGTGGGGGCTGAGGGGGAATGATTGGTATGCTGTGAGGGGGTTTGGGGAGGGTCAGGTTACTGGGGCTGAGGAGGGACGCCATTTTTATTTTATCTTTACTATATAGAAACACTAAGGGTGTTCAAACACATAATAATACTAATAATAGCATTAACAATAGTAAGAAGAGGATTTATTACCATAATTTTACCACGGACTCTCAATTCTGTTAGCAAAAGACGAAGTACGTCATTCAGTGTAGTGACGCGGACAAGGCGTGACCCACACGTCTTTTGTCAGTTTTATTCTATATATCAAGTTATTGAAAGCTCGAAAACGGATGGAGTCAGCACAATACATTCGCTGGTTGTGTGCTACAATTCTTCATTTGAATTAACTCTAATTTTTTTTTTTCTAATAAAACACAAAATTGGAGACTATAAACTTTGAAACATACGTATAGATATTTTATGTGTCGTACTTAAGGAAACCATATAACAACATCGTTTTAATCCTTATTAAACTACACTAATATCTCTTGCTGATGAGTTAGTTCTTTGAAGTAAGATGATACCGGTAACAAATGTGCGCAAAGTACCAGAAGATATCCGTCTGGGGCTGGTATTATGTCATTATTTATTCTTTTAGTCTTATTCCATGACCCTCCCTGGAGTGGCGTAACTGAACCATTAGATCGTTGGGGGGGGGAGGGGAGGGGGAATGGACCACCCTATCCAGAAGGGTAAAGTCATTTATAGATGTAACTGTCAGATGTGGACTTATTTTTTTGTACCTTTCCAGTGCTTATCTAAATTTGGAAACGCTGGTCTAATGGGTTGGGACATACGACTCTTCCCAAACCAGGCAGCTTCATCAATGTCCGTCCGTCCCCCCCCCCACCCCTTTACCACAAGTCACCGGGATGTATTAAAATCCAAGCACGCACTTTGCCTCCTGCTGCCTGCTGCCTGCTGCCATTCCCATCTCATTACCCAAGAGTCTTGTATTGCAAGAATGTGAGAACTTATAATAGATGGGGCCAAAAAAAAAAAAAAAAAAAAAAAAAAAAAAAAAAGGAATTAAAAAAAAAATAAACAAAAAAAAACAACATATTGATAAAACTAGTTCAAAAAATGCCTGGTCTAATCAGACCGACACGGGTTAATAAACAAATGCTTGGTTAAACTCGGCGGGCGATTCAAAAAAGCCGAGGGACGCAATCAGGTGTTTGGTGGTGCATCAACTTGACGGTCGTATCATTAACAAATTAAGCGGATTCGGTGACTTGGACTGGAAGAACTTGCTGGAACGCCATGTGCTGGGGTTTTAATAAATGAAATGGGTCGTTCAGCCACGTGATCATATCATTAGAAGCATGTGGGGTGGTGGGGGGTTGGGCGTTGGGGAGGCTAAGGTTTGGGAGGTAAGTCGTCATTGGGGTGTTTGCCGCGGAGGAATATCTTTTGTTGACCAGAGCGCTAATTGGCTGGGTTTATTTGATACTGCACCGATAACAACAACAACAACAACAACAGTAACAACAACAACAGTAACAATAACAGCAACAATAAAAACAACAGCTAAAACACACAAATCAAATAATAATAAAACATGTTTGTATACAACAATTTCAATGTGTCCGCACGTGAACAGGCAGGAGATATATGCACACTTTTGTTAAAAGAAATGAACCGTCTGCCATTATTTCTTTTAATTTCAATGTATCTTCAATTAAATAAGAATGCCCCTTATACAGTGGAGTTATTATGGGACAACTTGGTTTTAGAAAGACCATATTACACATACTAACAAGAACAACAAATTATAACCATTGATTTTAACACATCTTTCAGACAGGTTTTTTTATTTTTTTTCACTACAAAATTTGTGAACGTCTAAATTCAAGGAGATCCCCATTTCCGGATTTTTTCACCTTAATTCCATAACCACATACACATAACCACATACACATAACCATAACCACATACACATAACCACATACACATAACCACATACACATAACCACATACACATAACCATAACCACATACACATAACCACATACACATAACCATATACACATAACCACATACGCATAACCACATACACATAACCACATACACATAACCACATACGCATGATTACATACACATAACCACATGCACATAACCACATACGCATGACCACATACACACAACCACATGCACATAACCACATACACATATCCACATGCATATCTCAAGAATTTAATTAAAGAAAAATATACACTTAAAAAATGAAAATCTTACAAATCAAGTAGGGACTTCTGTTGAAATTTAAAGGGCTACGCAGGGACACACAACAGTCACGTCCTGATGCATCCCAATGAACAAAACGGAATTAGTCATGTAAATAAAATCTTTTGTCGAGTTGTGATTTTTTTTTTCCTCAAGGTGTTGTTGGTTGATGTTTATTTTTTAAAAATTATTGTGTTTTTTTGTTGTTGTTTATAATTGCCTATAAGTTACGAAAACATAATACCCTGTATTGTTAAAGTTTTACATTAATTTCACACCAAACTTTTAAAGTATCATCTGATTTTAAATTTTAAAAAAAAAAAAAAAATTCTTCTTTTCTTTTAAAGTCTTCAATACAGATCAGTTTCATTACTAAAAAGATCATTATCCCGTAATTCATTACTTGATTTCTCCTCGTCTTGTGATCAACCACCCCTGAGTAAAATCATGTGGTTCCCCCCCCTACCCCCCCCCCCCCAACGGCCAACCCACCCACAACTCTCCCGTGCAAGGAGGTACGAACCAGCTTCGCGTCGATGGTGACGTCCTTTGAAGTACAACCCTAATGCCAGGACCGGTGCATTTTTCACGGACAGATAAACCGGGGCTTAAATAGCGCTGTCGGCGATCCGTATCAGGTACCCAATCATTTACTCTGGCCAGATGATTAGTTGCCTCATTGATACACCTCAGCGTTGTTGTTGTTGTTATTTTTTAATTTTTTTTTATATCCTCGTCCAAATCCCCCAGTGATATCGAAGAAAATCAAATCTGCTGGAGTAGATTGGTAGGCTTGCTGGTTTTAAAATCATCTGTTCGAGAAGTCAAGGGTATTTCATCAAGATTATGCTTAATGTCAGCTTCGCCAAATGTGGCATCATAATTAAAAAAAAAGAAGAATATATATTTATTGGAGTAATATACACCCAGTATTTATTGGAATAATGATTTTTTTTTTCATCTTAAATTAAGAAGCTGAATTTTTCTTGGGCATTTAAAAAATATGGTAAATTGTATCGGGGTCTTCGGAATAATAAAGTTAAAAAATGAGTTGTTTTTTTTTTAAATTTTGAGATTGAGGATCAATGGTAATATCGAATTATTCACATTTTCGTTTGATTTAAGTTTTTTAAATTTATTTTTATTTTCATTTTTAAATATTTTTTTTTTTTTTTATAAATATGACAAATTTAACTCTGGGTTGTCCCCCTTCCCCAAAGGTTAGTTTGTGCACGGGGGGTGGGGGGGTNGGGGGGGGGGGGGGGGGGTGGGGGGGGGGGGGGGGGGGGTGGGGGAATTTCAAAGGGAGTGAGGAAAAGGAATCATAAAAACTGATTTCTAAATGTTGATTTCTTCTTTTTTTTCCCAGTTAACATAGTTTCTTGTCTGAATTCATCTGTTTAGTTCATTAGCACTTTTTGTTTTCCACAATTCCAAAAAATGAATTTTTTTTTAGTGAGTGCGACACTTCATCACACAATTTGTAAACGGTGCGGAATTATGGGATACCTTGAATCAGAGGATGTCTAAAACTGTTCACGAAATAAAACTGATCCAATTTTGTTTCCCCTGCATTGCAATGGTTTTATTAAAAGGCAATATGAAGAATTTATGACAAACTAATCTCTGTGACTTATTTTCGTGTAACCTTTATGCAATGCTAGGTTGTTTTTTTTTAAAATCCATATAGTAAACTGACTGACTGGTCACTCGCCTCGCTCATGTTCGGGAATCGAAATAAAGTGTTAAATATTGTCGTATTAGTTTGACATAATTTTAATGCAGCCTGATTGCCATTATGCTCCTTTGATTTGATTGATCCAATCGCTGATTAGGGGACAACCGGTTGATGGTGTCCCAAGGGTAAGTCATGCCAGTTGTTTTAGATACGGAAAAATAAGCAACAAACCCAAATTCATTTGCCAGGGAACTCGCCCTGGCGCCATTTTGGACAGAATTTTCGATCCACGGGGTCATGCGACAACGTCTTAGCGGTTGCCGTTCCTGATTTGACGTCCAGCCAAGCAGAAGGCAATGACGTCGGGACGGCTGGGGCCCCGGCTCCATTGAGTTGATCCATAAACTGTCGTTTCATCAATCCGCTTCTGCCCTCGTCGGCTGCCTCGCGGTTTCATAAAGATTGATATATCACACGAGGACCGGGACCTTGGCCAGAATTTATTATGACGTTTGCGAATGTGGGCATTGAGAGTAGCTCCCCCTTGCTGCGGAAATCTGCGGCCGTTTCGGTATTTTGCCGGCTAGTATTGCACAGGCACTGGCCAGCTCATATCCGCTGTTTGGCGTTCAGTGAAAAATAATTTATGGCGGTCTCGTACCGGAGTTGGGATTTCATTATTCGTGCGCATGTGTCGGTGCGTCAGTAGTTGGATAATGTTGCTCAAAGAACTCGCTGACCCCACTGCAAACGACTCGCAAATGCTTGCAGTAGAACTGATAGATTTTTAAATGCGAATTAATTCCAAGGTTGGTTTGGTGTTACACATATTTTCACACCCCAGCTACCCCCCCCTTCCCCCCCCCTCAATCTCTCGTTTTTGCGCTGACTGCTGACTTTTGTTTACGTTATCATTCTTCTGATGTTTTTTTAAAAAAAGGTTTCCCTTTATGTAGCAGATCAGACTCCCAGTTAACCCAGCAATCTAGTAGACACGTTTTGCTTGTGGTGTGGCTGCTTCCATTTCAGATCCAGGATCACGGGGCACATTTAGGTAGTGCGGCGTTGAAGGGCTTACAAAGTCAACTGTCCAAGGCTCCAACCGGGGATTTCTGCTTTTAAGATAGTTGAGTTTATTTGCAAACATTTGAAAGATAAATGTCATTTTCTGGTGCATCCTCCCTTGCCATTTATTTCACCAATCAACCACTGCTACTTGTCATTCATAGTTTATGTCTATCCCCCCTCACACACTCACACACACACACACACACACACACACACACACACACACACACACACACACACAATCCTTTTTGTACCCGTTTGAAACAAAAGTGTACCGATACTCCGATGTCGTCTCTCACTGACATGCCACATCCCTCAC
>CAXITT010000434.1:524145-538282 GCA_964033795.1 Lymnaea stagnalis
CCCGCAATCATTGCTGAGTTCTGAGGAACTGAATGATTGACACGACAAGGGGAACACAACCATGCAGCCTGTTAAATGTCCCGGGGTGGGGCTTGGCAAAATAAGCACAGGATGGTTCAATGTTACTTGATGCGACCCTTAACATATAGCCGGGTAGTGTGGGGGGGGGTGCTGCAATAAGCACAGGATGGTCCAGCGTTACTTGATGCCACACTTAACATCTAGTCGGGTGGCTGGGAGGGGGGGTGTATTTATAAAGAATATGATTTAAACAAAATACCTTGACAAATGACAAAGAATCACAGAATAAACTAGAACTGTGTCGAATTAGAGTTTTATTCTCAAAGAAACACCCAGTACAGACTGGTCTCGTATATGTACAGAAATTAATCAGGTCAGTAATCTCATTAATATAATAAACAACTCCATAGCTAAAACTCCTTAATGTAACTCTTACTCACTGCAGGTGAAAAAAAGCTTTTCTGCAATATACGTGACGTGAGACTAATAGAAATGAAACAATAATGGTAACTTTCTCTTCAGACAATGAAAGAGTACAATACATGCTGCTAACAAAAATATTGTGCAGATCACTTCCTTTCACATTCAAATTATGCCTATGTAATGCTGAGCGCCAAGGTTAGTGAATGGCTTTGTACATTGTACTGGTCAAAATATGAGGGTAAAGAAATCCAGTATCAATTTTTTTTAGAAAGAATTAATCCAAAACACATATTTAAAAAAAAAAATATATAAATTTAAAAAAAGGCATGCATTTAAATAAGTGTTCCTCCTTGTAGCCTTGTAATTATCAGTCAATAATTCCTCTCATTGTAAACCAAAAAAGTTAAAAAAAAAAAAAAAAATTACAATAATCCCTCCAACATCCAAGACTTTAAAGAAGAAAAAAAAATTAAATAAATTATTAACCACAAGCAAAAAAATTCAGATACAGTTCTTAACCAAACAGACAAAAGACGACAGTGTGTTTCTTCGTGTGTGACGGAGGGAGATTAGGGTGGATGGACGACTTTCATATTGTTTTTAGTGTACGTTTGAGTTTCTGCCAGGTCATCATGAGACATAAACCTTATAATTACTACCAATGGGATACCCCCCAATTTACAATAAAGCTTATGTTAAGCCGTCCTTACAGGCAAGACACATCAAAGCCAGAAATCTGTTTTGAAGATGGAGATTCCTTGTTTAGCACAAATAAAAACTGAAAACCTATATTCCCCTTCCCCCACCCCGGCCAAAGAAAAAAGCTAATTTATTTGAATTCTTTTAGACTTAGCCTAATGAAATGATAATGTAAGAGGAAAAACCAAAAACATATATATACACATTGGTGCAGTAATAGGTGGACAGGTATTTAAAAAAAAACAAAAAAAAATAAAAAATCCAGCCATACAGCTATAATCATGCAAAAGGAAATTTGTTTTTGTAGGAAAACCAGTTTATTGATGAACACTAGACAAGAGTTAAACAATGGCTGTAAGAAGGGTTATGGCCAGGGTGACGTTTGATGGACCAAAATGCTCAACGGCTACATTTCTCTTCTTCAATCACTAAGATTAAGAAAGGTCAATACAAAAAAAAAAATGATTTAAACATTAAAACTGGGTTGGAGATTTAAAAAAAACAAAAAACAACTGTTTAGGAGTCGCCCGTTCTAAAAATAAAAATCCCTATAAATTAGTATAAAATGGACATCAAAGAATCAACGTTAAGTAGTTTATACAATAGTCAAACTGAATTTCCTGCTAAAATGTCCAACTGTTTTGACGATTATAGCCACGCAAAACAAAAAAAAAAATAAACATTGAAAAACAAAATAATTAAAAAATCGTTAACAATTATCACATTTATCCACATAAAATTAGTGGGCAAAAAAACAACAACTTTTGATCCATTCATTTCAAAACCATGAGCAGCAAATTTAAAATCAAACCAGCTCGTTGTTTTGGATGGGACAAGGTCAGACCTACTGTGCCCACGGGGGTTATAATGTTATCACAAGGGATGAGGTCAAAGTTCACCACTTGCAGCAATAAAAAATGGATGCGCCCTTTTTCTGGTAATTCCTTTGAAACAAAAAGTGCAGCTCACTTTAAAATGTTCATCCTTGTTCTGCATTTAAATCATTAATTTTCAATATGCCTTCCAATACATAAACAGATAATGTTAAGTGGTCCCTTGGTCTCTCAAGCTGAACCAAACAATTGAAAGAATCTGCTTGTGGCCAAACACTTTTTGTTTTGTTTTTATCAACATACAATTTTCTTAACTGGTATGATAGATACAATTTTCTTAACTGGTATGATAGATACAATTTTCTTAACTGGTATGATATATACAATTTTCTTAACAGATATGATAGGAATCAGCTAAGAAACCAGTCAAGTACCTAGAACGTATAAAATTTACCAAGGTGTTATTTTAAGAGCTATCAAAAAAGACAGAAGAAATGGTTAAGATTAAGAGCTGTGGTGCATTTAGTTTGTTAAAATTTCCTCTATCTCATATAAAAATTAGAATGGGGACCGCTAACACGACAATAAATTTTTTTGTAAATTAAAAAAAAATCTTGATTTCATTATGTTACAACCTCCAGTGCTTGATAGATATCAGAACTGACCATAAGGGTAATAAATAATGCATACATTAACACTGACCAATGTGTTCATAAACAGTGACCACCGTGTGTTCACATACACTGACCAATGTGCTCATGCACACTAGCCATTGACTTCATGCACATTGACCAATGTGTTTATCCACACTGACCAATGTGATCATGCACAATGACCAATGTGATCACGCACAATGACCAAATCTGATCATCCATACTGATCAGAATTTTATGTGTCCACGTCTTAAACATATTATTTTAAACATGAGCAGCCAAGTCATACATTACATTCAAGCAATAACAAGACAATTATGACTAAGCAGAGTGTCAAGTAGCTCTTCTTGTAAACTATTTTAAAAAATCCCCAAAAAGCTTTTGAGATGAAATTAACAATGTTCTGACGTCATGAACCAAGAGAGTGCACTGAGTTCTGACGTCATGAACCAAGAGAGTGCACTGAGTTCTTTGTTAATAAAAATAATAAATGTTAGAGGAGGATTAAAAAATAAGATGGATGAAACTCTCTAACCATGTGATGAAACTCTCTAACCATGTGATGAAACTCTCTAACCATGTGATGAAACTCTCCAACTATGTGATGAAACTCTCCAACCATGTGATTAACCTATTCAAAAAAAAAAAGGGGGGGGGGGAATTTTAACCAAAAAAAAAAAAAAAATAAATTAAAAAAAAAACCAAAAAAAAAAAAAAATAGAAAAAAAAAAAAAAAAAAAAGCACTGTCCAGGTAAAAACCGTACGAATGGTCAACCAATTGTAAGCCAAACATGTGTTACCGCGTTTTGAAACCTCAGAACTACATTCTGATAAAATCATAGCAAAAAGACATCTTCAGGAATGGGTGTCAGACTTTTAGTGGATTAGATTATTTTGGATTTTGGCAATGGTAATACGAGTTACAGAACACTAAACAGCAACTTGCCAGGTGGTCCAGTTAGTTTAGGATTTGAAATTTTTTGAAGAAGTGTACAAAATCCACACCCGCAATCATTGCTGAGTTCTGAGGAACTGAATGATTGACACGACAAGGGGAACACAACCATGCAGCCTGTTAAATGTCCCGGGGTGGGGCTTGGCAAAATAAGCACAGGATGGTTCAATGTTACTTGATGCGACCCTTAACATATAGCCGGGTAGTGTGGGGGGGGGTGCTGCAATAAGCACAGGATGGTCCAGCGTTACTTGATGCCACACTTAACATCTAGTCGGGTGGCTGGGAGGGGGGGTGTATTTATAAAGAATATGATTTAAACAAAATACCTTGACAAATGACAAAGAATCACAGAATAAACTAGAACTGTGTCGAATTAGAGTTTTATTCTCAAAGAAACACCCAGTACAGACTGGTCTCGTATATGTACAGAAATTAATCAGGTCAGTAATCTCATTAATATAATAAACAACTCCATAGCTAAAACTCCTTAATGTAACTCTTACTCACTGCAGGTGAAAAAAAGCTTTTCTGCAATATACGTGACGTGAGACTAATAGAAATGAAACAATAATGGTAACTTTCTCTTCAGACAATGAAAGAGTACAATACATGCTGCTAACAAAAATATTGTGCAGATCACTTCCTTTCACATTCAAATTATGCCTATGTAATGCTGAGCGCCAAGGTTAGTGAATGGCTTTGTACATTGTACTGGTCAAAATATGAGGGTAAAGAAATCCAGTATCAATTTTTTTTAGAAAGAATTAATCCAAAACACATATTTAAAAAAAAAATATATAAATTTAAAAAAAGGCATGCATTGAATTAAGTGTTCCTCCTTGTAGCCTTGTAATTATCAGTCAATGATTCCTCTCATTGTAAACCAGAAAAGTTGAAAAAAAAAAAAAAAATTACAATAATCCCTCCAACATCCAAGACTTTAAAGAAGAAAAAAAAATTAAATAAATTATTAACCACAAGCAAAAAAATTCAGATACAGTTCTTAACCAAACAGACAAAAGACGACAGTGTGTTTCTTCGTGTGTGACGGAGGGAGATTAGGGTGGATGGACGACTTTCATATTGTTTTTAGTGTACGTTTGAGTTTCTGCCAGGTCATCATGAGACATAAACCTTATAATTACTACCAATGGGATACCCCCCAATTTACAATAAAGCTTATGTTAAGCCGTCCTTACAGGCAAGACACATCAAAGCCAGAAATCTGTTTTGAAGATGGAGATTCCTTGTTTAGCACAAATAAAAACTGAAAACCTATATTCCCCTTCCCCCACCCCGGCCAAAGAAAAAAGCTAATTTATTTGAATTCTTTTAGACTTAGCCTAATGAAATGATAATGTAAGAGGAAAAACCAAAAACATATATATACACATTGGTGCAGTAATAGGTGGACAGGTATTTAAAAAAAAACAAAAAAAAATAAAAAATCCAGCCATACAGCTATAATCATGCAAAAGGAAATTTGTTTTTGTAGGAAAACCAGTTTATTGATGAACACTAGACAAGAGTTAAACAATGGCTGTAAGAAGGGTTATGGCCAGGGTGACGTTTGATGGACCAAAATGCTCAACGGCTACATTTCTCTTCTTCAATCACTAAGATTAAGAAAGGTCAATACAAAAAAAAAAATGATTTAAACATTAAAACTGGGTTGGAGATTTAAAAAAAACAAAAAACAACTGTTTAGGAGTCGCCCGTTCTAAAAATAAAAATCCCTATAAATTAGTATAAAATGGACATCAAAGAATCAACGTTAAGTAGTTTATACAATAGTCAAACTGAATTTCCTGCTAAAATGTCCAACTGTTTTGACGATTATAGCCACGCAAAACAAAAAAAAAAATAAACATTGAAAAACAAAATAATTAAAAAATCGTTAACAATTATCACATTTATCCACATAAAATTAGTGGGCAAAAAAACAACAACTTTTGATCCATTCATTTCAAAACCATGAGCAGCAAATTTAAAATCAAACCAGCTCGTTGTTTTGGATGGGACAAGGTCAGACCTACTGTGCCCACGGGGGTTATAATGTTATCACAAGGGATGAGGTCAAAGTTCACCACTTGCAGCAATAAAAAATGGATGCGCCCTTTTTCTGGTAATTCCTTTGAAACAAAAAGTGCAGCTCACTTTAAAATGTTCATCCTTGTTCTGCATTTAAATCATTAATTTTCAATATGCCTTCCAATACATAAACAGATAATGTTAAGTGGTCCCTTGGTCTCTCAAGCTGAACCAAACAATTGAAAGAATCTGCTTGTGGCCAAACACTTTTTGTTTTGTTTTTATCAACATACAATTTTCTTAACTGGTATGATAGATACAATTTTCTTAACTGGTATGATAGATACAATTTTCTTAACTGGTATGATATATACAATTTTCTTAACAGATATGATAGGAATCAGCTAAGAAACCAGTCAAGTACCTAGAACGTATAAAATTTACCAAGGTGTTATTTTAAGAGCTATCAAAAAAGACAGAAGAAATGGTTAAGATTAAGAGCTGTGGTGCATTTAGTTTGTTAAAATTTCCTCTATCTCATATAAAAATTAGAATGGGGACCGCTAACACGACAATAAATTTTTTTGTAAATTAAAAAAAAATCTTGATTTCATTATGTTACAACCTCCAGTGCTTGATAGATATCAGAACTGACCATAAGGGTAATAAATAATGCATACATTAACACTGACCAATGTGTTCATAAACAGTGACCACCGTGTGTTCACATACACTGACCAATGTGCTCATGCACACTAGCCATTGACTTCATGCACATTGACCAATGTGTTTATCCACACTGACCAATGTGATCATGCACAATGACCAATGTGATCACGCACAATGACCAAATCTGATCATCCATACTGATCAGAATTTTATGTGTCCACGTCTTAAACATATTATTTTAAACATGAGCAGCCAAGTCATACATTACATTCAAGCAATAACAAGACAATTATGACTAAGCAGAGTGTCAAGTAGCTCTTCTTGTAAACTATTTTAAAAAATCCCCAAAAAGCTTTTGAGATGAAATTAACAATGTTCTGACGTCATGAACCAAGAGAGTGCACTGAGTTCTGACGTCATGAACCAAGAGAGTGCACTGAGTTCTTTGTTAATAAAAATAATAAATGTTAGAGGAGGATTAAAAAATAAGATGGATGAAACTCTCTAACCATGTGATGAAACTCTCTAACCATGTGATGAAACTCTCTAACCATGTGATGAAACTCTCCAACTATGTGATGAAACTCTCCAACCATGTGATTAACCTATTCAAAAAAAAAAAGGGGGGGGGGGAATTTTAACCAAAAAAAAAATGGTCACCTTTGTATTTGCAGTGTATATTGATGATTTTCCTTAAGCTGGATCTAGAGATACCAAGGTTGCAGCTATCTTGGTAAAAATTCGTTTTTGATATGGTAATAAAAGGATTCCCCATACCCTATTTTCAACATCAATGTAGACTGTGTGAGTTTTGCCAGAGCTGATTATTTTTATTAGCTAGCCCCGGGCTATGTTTTTGTGAGGAAAATATATCAAATCTGCATTACTCACAGTTTCTGAAATCCCCATTGGAGCCAAATTTAAATAATGTAATATTTATACTATTAATATGCCATGCACACATAGGTGGGTTTTGAATTCCAGTTCTAAAATTATGGAAATGATAGCCACGTATTATTAATTGACTAATTGGGCTGTGTGCCATTGTAAAACTATTATAACCGGAAGTAAGCCATCACCAGTACAAAAAAAAGTTTTGAATTTCAGGTGTCAAAAATACGGCAACATGGGGATAGTTTGATTTTTGATGAACTTTTCCACACAGCCAATTTGGGTATTAGGAAAATGCCTTTCGGTCATGCAAATCTCTTTTTAAAAAAAATGATATTGGTGTGTAGCAAAATTACTTTACGGCAATCCATTCACAAAAGTTAATGAATGAAACATTTGTCAAACTTTGAATTAAATTGTAACAAAATAAATACAGAATACACTGAAAAAAAAAAAAAAATATTATTCAACTCTTCATTTTGGTCAAGTTTTTTATAGTTTTATAATAACATTTAAAATGTTCTATAAACAAGGTAAAATTTGTACAAATCTTTGATGATCATAGTGTTGCCTTACTTAATAAATACATCTTCCCTAAATGGAACACAGCAATATTTAAATATAATTTAAGTAGACAAGTAATCATAGATTTTTTGGGTTTTGTTTCATTCTTTTACAACAACATGGAACTAAAGAAATTGACATCTTATAATAAATTATAAAACAGTTGGGTATTTGTGTGCACAAGTAAAAAAAAAAAAAAAAAAATCCATAGGACTCGGAAAAATTTTTGGGTTTTTTTTTATTTTTTTAAAAAAAAAAGAAAAAAAAAAAATTAAAAATTTAAAAAAAAAAAAAAAAAAATTGGGGATTTTTGGGCCAAAAAAAAAAAAAAAAAAAAAAAAATCCATAGGACTCGGAAAAATGTTCAAATTAAATCAAAGTGCTCCACAGAGTAGCTTAAGTATTTATTCATCATCTCAGTGACAAATTTAAATACCATAATTTGTAAAGTAAAAGATGGTTTTTAAACAAAATATGTTGTGAATTCCAGGCCATTTTGTGGAACATTTGATCCGTTGGGCATAAGCTGTTTTGTTTGTAATGTTGTGTAATACAGCTGAAATACTGATGTTGTCGTTTCATATCAATGAGCCTGCAAGCACATATAAAACACACTCAGATTATGAGTTGGCTGGTTGGACTTTGCATACAAATGTATCCACCAATTCAATAAATCATTCATTAAGAAATATTTCTCATTTAAAAAAAAACAAAAAAAATTAACATGAGATGGACTGAAAAATTGTGAGCATTTAATATTTGAATCCCCATGTTTAAAAATTCACTGGCTTCAGATATCAGAAGTAATCACTGGGCATGTAACCTGCATGTTTTATGCAGTCCAGTTTACATTTGCATATGTTATTTTGACAGTCCAAGAGAATTTCTCTTCAAAACATTACAGACTACTTGAACTCTGTTCAATAAAATGTACAACAACCTCCTGAAATAAAACTCCATCTTTAGGAAACTGTCAACTTTTTAAGAAACATTACTTCATTGTCAGCATGATTTCATGTGACAGAATTCTCTTTCAATGACTTGGTCTGAAACATTTAAAAGCCTTTTTTTTTTTATCAATAAATCTGTTACTTTACTATCTAAATTCTTAGACTTGTAAAAAAAAAAAATAACATTTCACCAACTAAAAGTTTCCAAACAAAAATTAAAATTCAAGAAAATAATAGCCACAAAAAATGACACACATTTACTTCGAGAAAAGAAAACTTGAGCACCAAGATTATTTAAAAATCTAAAAAAGCATGCGATAAAATGAATTATACAGCAAGCTAATTAAAATTTTTTAAAATCACCTAATCAACAGAAGAAAAAAAATTAAATGAATTATACACCAGGCTAATTTCAATTTAAAAAAAATAAACAATAGTTTGAGTGAAGAAAGGACTCGTGAAGTACTGACCGCAAGCTCAAACACAATTTGTTGATTGAGTGCATTTAGACATACTGGTGGCTGAGTCTGAAGACAACAAATATTTGATTCATTCACTCTCACATGACTTCAAGCTGTTTTTACCTTATATATGGAGTTTAACTTCAGTGTCGAGAGAGAGCTTTGCCAAAATAAGGAGTTTAAAAAATACTCACATCTTAACGGTTATCTCTTAAGATTTTTTTTTCTTAAAAGTTCCTTTTAACTTTTAAACAATGTACAGGTGACTAGTGAAGGAGTTTAACAGTTACAATCAAAAGACATCAGTGTAGATTGTCCATTAGGAAAGCAAAAGTGCATCATCGTTAGAGCTGCAACACTGCATCCTTTGAGCTATTTCAATTCACCTTATGATCTGTTTCCTACATTCTTGCTGCGGTGCATTCCAACCACTATAGTATGCTGTGTAGACTACATATACAGTGTATATAGTATACTAAAAAAAAAAATGTGTGTAGTTCACTGAATGAGTGCAAATTGTCTCTGTGATTGAGTAAACTGAAAAAGAAAGGTTGAGAGCCATTGTTCTCAGAGATGAGAGTGTTTACAGTATCCTCCCTCCTTTAAAAGGAGCTGAGTAAATAGAGAGCTTACGGTAACATTCCCAGCAAATATCTAGGAAATACATTTAAAAAACTAAATGATCCACGGTCACCTCTCATTGTAAGAGTCAATTATTTTTTCCTTTCACACTCCTATTCACATACAGTGCAGTGATCAAAATCTTTACACATACACCAAAACAAAAACAATACAAAGAAAGATTTTTAAAATGTATACAGAAATAAAGAACAAAAGATGTCAAGTAACTTGAATTAAAATACAACAGCAACATTAGTTTGTTTCCTTCTATCATTACATATCACAATGCAGCTTAGCAATGCTAACAAAAAAAACCTAGTACTCAAGCAACCACTAACTTGTGCACAGCACTTTCTTGCTCCAGTTTGAATAAACAGATGTTCATGTTTTGTAAGTACCATCTTGTTCCCAATTCACTGACTCAGCTTTGTGTTACCAAGGTGTAAGTACCATCTTGTTCCCAACTCACTGGCTGAGCTTTATGTTGGCATGTATTAGGAGCATGGGAAAAATTATCATCTTTGCAGCTTTGTTTTCACTCATGAAATCTATCAAAGCTGAGCGTGTTCTAAACATGGAATCCAAAGTGTTGATAAGATTTGTGGTATTAACAATAATTTTTGTCCTGAAACTTTTGCCTGAATGAGTAAGTGTAAAAAAAAAAAATGTCTTTTGTACTTTTTATTTGATCTTGACCCACGTTTAATTGTGTACCATACAAATAAGTCTTGTAAAGTCACAACTACAAATGTAATTAGTTGTATTCATAAACATTTTCAAGAAAAAATATTTTTATTTAAATTTCTATATTCTAACTTAATTAAAAAATAATTTTTGTGTACATTATGATTTCCAGATTAATTGTGGAAAATGGAAAAAAGATGGTTCCAAGGAAATATACATGATCTATTCACAAGCCTCTGTCTAACATCATACAACATTATTACAACCGGATCAATTTGTAATACTATGACGTTCTCTTCACTCCTGATCTATTGATCTAGTTAAAACTCAGACAACGAGAGATGTCAAGCAATGAATAAATATTACAGTGTAATAGTGTGTCACTCACTGGCAAGATGTGTAAGTCAGAATGATATGATGGCAGAAGTGATGGCATAAAGAGCACCTTTGTCAAAGCTTTTAACAGGGTATCTCTGCACTCTAGATGTTCATTGGAAAATAACTTTAAAAAATACATATGTATCTGCAAAGACCATCCCACCCCACTCCAAAAAATAGGTCTTGTGTACCAACTAACATCTGAGTCATTCTCTAATGTTGCATCAACATATTCTAGTCTAGCAAACCATGTTAGATTTGTTCATATATTTACAAATGGGTAAAGGTCTTATATCTTATTGTTAGTTAAAACAAGAGGCCACCCCCCCAAAATGAATGACTTCCTGAGCTTGCACAAGGGTTTTGTTTCCATACGACCAGGCTTGTGTAATCATAACTTCTCCTTAAGCCCCTTTTTATCGCCACATGGACCTTTAGTACAAGTGGTGTGATACCTCCCTGTGTACACAATTTTGTCCCCTCAATGTTACATTTGAAATTGCTGAGATTTTGAAAGCACTAATCTTATGTTATTAAAATTTACACTGAAGCAAGCGGCTCATCAGCTGAAAGAGTTTGTGTAGCTTAATCTGTATGACACATCTACATACGATCTCACCAGGCTGGTGCTCATGACATATGAACGCTTGGCGCCTAATAAAACAAGTTCCAGATAAAAGTCCCAGTGCTGGACCGGACTCCCTGATGCACTAAACTAGAACTGTTAAGATGACTGAGTATTCCACAGTGTTGTATCTTGTCTGGTAAAGCTGTCTCCCCCATTGGCCACTACTTACTGGAAGCCTGTGAAAAGAGATCAATGTGATGAAAGTTAATAACTGAAAGAATACATAAGGGGGTTAATGAATACATGGCATTTACTAGATTGAAAGGTGAAAAAAAAAAAGAAAGAAATGTAGTGTGAGAGGGGGGTGGGGGTATGGCTAAAACACATCGCCAGATATGTAGCAGATAACAGGACACAGGAAATGCTCATAAATCAAACAAAAAGATCAGCTCATCTTTACATTCCAAATTTAGAGATAATTTGGATAGTTAATATGTATTGAGTTGCTGTACCATGTTGGCAGGATAAGTGTTTCCAAGCTTAAGTCATGTTTTAAAGTTATATCAGTATTAATGGATGCATGGCTCTCTGAGACCAATGCGAACCACCCCTCCACCACCTGCCACACACATTGGTGGTTCAGAAATGCACATTTACCCTCAAAGTTCTTTTTTCTCAACATCTCCAAAATTTTCACCTTTAATAATTGGACATAAATCAATCAGAAGACTACAGGTAGTTTTTTTATATGGACTATTTTTCGTGACTGCTTTCACAGGTAAACCATTTCATTCAAGCGTTAATGGAATCCTCTTATTTTGTTACACAATTATTCATTGTTCTACTTTGGATCATTTACTGACCATTTAATCAGGTTTTTTTTTTTTTGGGGGGGGGCTTGCTAAACCCTGCCAAATGAAAGAAAGCATAATTTTTGTTTTTTTTTAGGGTGAGGGGGTGGTAAATCTCAGGAGACATTTTTTTTTATTATAAAGAGATGCAACCTCACTGTTAATTAGAATAAGAGATCACGTTTCTTTCTTTCAAAGTTTACATCCTAAAATATAACTAGGAACATTCTTATATTTAATTTTTTTTATCAAAGGTCAACACCCCCTCACCCCCTTTTTTTCGAAACCCAAACGTCCTGATGGTGTGTACTTGGAGCCACAACTAACAAGCTATTCTGTTTTGTATTGAAAGAATCAAAAGGTTTATATCCAAATTTTAACTGTGTTAGAATGGTTGCAAGAGTTTTTTTTATTTTTTTTAATTTTTTTTTTTAAAATTTCAAATAGACTAGCAAGACTTTAATTATTATTTTTATCACAAACTAACCATAGCAGTTTATGTGCCAACATCTGGACTCGGAGTCGGGGCTTTATCTCATCATCCGATAATTGTATATTTAAATTTGAGAGAACGGTAAATTTATCAAGTGTTCCCATTCACAGCCTGGGCTGATTCGGTTTTGTACTGTCCACCCACGACATTTCATTCCCAGAAATACAGAAACACATCTCAGGCGCCCCACCCTCACCCGATATTGAAATCATAAATTGGCCAAACTTCTCGGAATGGCTTCACAAATTGTTACCCGATGGAATTCAGATGAATTTATGGCGTCTCTGTTTTGGCTTGGGAGCGGTCCAGAAATGTGTCCGCAGTCTCCATAAATATTATGCAAGTGAGAGCGGCATCGAATTGGGAAAGTCAGAGTGGCAACGAATAGGGGGGGGGGGGCAAAAAAAAAAGAAACAACAACAAAGAGGAAGACGCTGACCAATTACCTTATTTTATTGAACATTACAGCGGGCCGCCCTGTCTCTCTCACCCACACAGTTTCATCATAAAATACGTGCACTTTGCAAATAACTGATTAACTCTTGCCAGTTCTTCCATGATATAACGTATTAACTAAATCAGCGTTGCGCTGGCGATGGCACTCAGGTCGGCTCTGGTACTGGTTGGCCTGTTCTTTTCGTCCAGACCGTAGCTTCAGTTACATTTTTTAAAAACTACGTGTGTAGCAACAGAACAAAAACGTGTTCAAGTATTGAAAGACAGTTACTTCAGCCGCTGGACGTTTTTCTCAGAGCTTTTCTTCAGAAGACACGTTGACTATCTAAAATCGTACACAAACATCCCGAGAATCCATTAAACTAAACAGTAATCTCATTACTATCTAAGACAAACGGTAACAAAGAATACATTCTACTTTCTAGCTTGGGCCAAAATTGACTAAACAGCTTTCAAATTTAGCTGTGTTCATTCTTACAAACTCTTTCTTTTTCCCCCTTATCATTACTAAACGATTTTTTTTAATATAAAAAAAAATAAATAGTGATCTAATATATAAACAAATGCACTGAGTATGAACCATTCAGCGAAATGAGGAGATTTATGGCCTCCCCCAACGATGGACGAAGAACCCAAAAGACAGCACCCAGTTTTAAAATTCACTGCACAACAGTACACGGACTACCGCCAGGCACTGCTCAACTATAATAGGACTAACCCTGGGGCCGCTCAACTGTGAAGGACTAAAAAAATTTACAGCCCCCCCCCCCTCTCTTTTTTTTTCTATTATTTATTGCCTTGGTGACAATACTTTGCTTGTCATTAAACTCTCCTTCAAATCTCAACTTTCGAAACTTCCAAGGACTGGAGGCCAGTAAAGCACTCAGAGGCAGTAGTCTCGCTTTAAGAGATTTCAATAACAACCCCCCCCC
>CAXITT010000434.1:538467-552658 GCA_964033795.1 Lymnaea stagnalis
GGGGGGGGGGGGGGCAACGGTTGGAGGGCACAAACAGAATTTTACGAAAGTTCCAAAATTCAGAGCATAAGCTTGGGCAAGGGGGCCGACGTTTGAAATTTAAAGGGGGGGGGGGTAGCAGGGATCGACAGGCTAGAGACACACAACAGAACGATGGGGCCAATATTCTGAGGATCATCAGTGAGTCCCGGCTCAATCACCGAACGTGATTTATGACCTACGGGACCCCAGTTCTTGGAGTGGCTCCGGGGCCAGGATGAAAGGACAATATGGAGGAGTTCTAAATTTCAGATCTGGCCTCGTGACGACAGCATCATTAGCACCGGGATCCATCTGGTGTCATAGTTTGGGGCAAATCATTTCGAACACAAGGTCCGGGAAAATGAATCCATCGCCTGCCTTCATTTTGTTTTTCTGCTCTGTAATAATTTTGTTTTCCCCACCTTTGCTAGCTGCCCATTGTGACAAGCGGTCGATTTTTCTCAAACATTGTCTTTTGAAAAACATGACCCGTTTTAAAAACCTAAACGTCAGCCAATTATTTTATTTTGCATTGAGCATCGCCAAAATTTGCTTTAAAAAATGACGGCCAACCTATAATAAGTATCGGCCAAACGAAGATGGACACATCTTTTGTTATAGCTCAACACCATTCGCGATGCGTATGAATCTTGAAAATTATTTGGTTTCAAACTAGTTATTTCCACTGCGAGTACTAGACCACTTTGTCTCCAGCAGTTATTGATGTCTTCATTTGTTCCCATTGTCTAAAGCTGTGGGACCCAACACCCACCCTCCCCTTTTTACCCACGCCCTCTCCGGGTGTCTCATTACTACTAAAAAAAATCACATGTTCTGAGGAAGACGAATGCCTGCTAATGTGACACTCCACAACCAAATGGGTACAATCACTGCCCCCATATGCCCTCATCCATGCTAAGAAAAATGTCTTTTAGTCCTATGGACATCCTCATTTTCTCAGAGAGTATTTCACAGGAGGTAAAGTGTGAACTGCTGTATACATATTTTATTATGGGGGGAAAAACTCTGTAGAGAAAATTTCCCATGGGGCTGTGAATGCGCAGATATACATAATAATTAATATTTCAACCTGATTATGGAGGGCTATTTAACTGGGTCTACATCTAGGGGTTCTTTCTTGGCGTTATATCTTTGGGGCTTATGTTTGGTGCATATATCTTTAGGAGATATGTTTGATTTATATCTTTAGGAGATATGTTTGGTTTATATCTTTAGGAGATATGTTTGGTTTATATACTTGAGAGATATGTTTGATTTATATCTTTAGGAGATATGTTTGGTTTATATCTTTAGGATATATGTTTATGTTTATATCTTTAGGAGATATGTTTGGTTTATATCTTTAGGAGATATGTTTGGTTTATATCTTTAGGAGATATGTTTGGTTTATATCTTTAGGAGATATGTTTGGTTTATATCTTTAGGAGATATGTTTGGTTTATATCTTTAGGGGATATGTTTGGTTTATATCTTTAGGAGATATGTTTGGTTTATATCTTTAGGGGATATGTTTGGTTTATATCTTTAGGAGATATGTTTGGTTTATATCTTTAGGGGATATGTTTGATTTATATCTTTAGGGGATATATTTGGTTTATATCTTTAAGGGATATATTTGGTTTATATCTTTAGGGGATATATTTGGTTTATATCTTTAGGACATATGTTTGATTTATATCTTTAGGAGATATGTTTGGTTTATATCTTTAGGAGATATATTCAGTTTATATCTTTAGGGGATATTTTCGGTTTATATCTTTAGGGGATATGTTTGGTTTATATCTTTAGGAGATATATTTGGTTTATATCTTTAGGTGATATGTTTGGTTTATATCTTTAGGATATATATTTGATTTATATCTTTAGGGGATATGTTCGGTTTATATCTTTAGGGGATATGTTTGATTTATATCTTTAGGAGATATATTTGGCGGATATCTTTGGTTTATATCTTGGTGGATATGTTCGGTTTATATCTTTGGTGGATATGTTCGGTTATAGTTCTGAGGTATCTGGTTTAGTTGATCAAAAAGACAATGGCTTTCTCTTTTGTGTTGTTGGGGGTTTTCTTTAAAGAAGGTAAATGTACAACAACATGACGTGACCTCTTTTAAAAAAAATATTTTTTTAAAAATATAGGGCAGGGGTCTCAAAGTCAAATATTCGGGGGGGGGGCGCAGGAGGTAAAGTCTGAGTGTAACCATTTTACAAACATCATCTTTAAGTTGTAATACAACTAGAAATAACTCGCGAAGCAATGGCGGCGGCACTGCGCGAACTTCCCATCTACTAAGGTTACTTAAGAAAAAATGCATTCAAGTAACGTACTTTCTAAAACGAACCAATGAGTGCTAACTTCTGAGAGTGTAGTTCTGCGCGCCTATTGAACACAGCGGTACAGCCATACATACATACCTAGAGAATGGTTATCTGTGATTGTCTCTTTGTCACGGAAGTTTGAATAGGGAAAAAATATTTCTAAACATTTTTTGATGACGCTATAATGTGCTAATAAACGTGAGTGTCTGAGCGAGAGTTGTTGTGAATGTTGGGTAGGGGGAGTTGTGGATCGTGAGATTGTTTTTGTGAGTTGTTGATCGTGAGGTCAGAGCGTGAAGTTAGTCCGTGGTGTGGGACGTTTACGTAGGCTGAGTTGTTTGTGTGGTATTATAAAAGGGATGTGTGTTAGCTAGAGGTCAGAGTCAGAGAAAGTCAGTCAGTGAGAGACAGAGAGAGACGGAGTGACACGTTAGACAGTCAGATTCAGAGAGCAAGAGAATTGTTAGTAGTTAGAGGATTGTCAGTTAGGAGTTGTGTGTATCCTGTTGTATAAAGTATCTAATAAACATTATATATATATTGTTACATGGGACCTTTGCGTTTTATGTGAGAGAGTCATACACCCTAGACAACACAAGAGAGAGCCGTAATACGTCAAGTAACAGTGAGCAATGACCAGTTTTTTATCACTGGGTGGGAATTTCTGTGATGTCTGTTGAAAATGTCAGACTTTAATGGCTTTTGCAAGGCTGAGAGTATGACAGGGAGGGTGAAAGAGTTTGGTTTCGATATTTACAATAGTAGTTGTTTATCTTGAATTTCTCGTTCGATTCTTTTTACTCGATTGTCTACTGAAAGTCTACAGGACCTCGAAAGGAATCACAATCACAGGTCGATTAGGAACAAGCACACACATCAGCTAGCATGTATGTACTGGCTGCTGATGGCAACAGACTTACTACTGGTAGATTGGCGGTTAGCCATGATTTAACCAAATTGGTGATAGCGAAATTATAAAGAGATTTATAAACTGGTGGATATCTCCCCCACCCCTTTTTTCATACATTATGCTACACGTCATATACGAAGCTATTATTTAGTATGTTGCTGGCCAAAGTTTTGGTTTAAAATATAGTAATCTCAAACATATGCGATGTCGGAGACATGGATGTCAGAGACATCGAACATCTGTATTTAAACCTGATTAAAGCCCGAATACCATCTTCTAGACTCCAACTGTACAAATGGTTGAATCCAACATTTAAATCTAGATTATAGACTCTCAAGTCTCGATAATTGTATATGCCCAATGTAAGGATAACGTAAAAAACAACAACAAATCGGTGCCTGAACTCACGCCATTGCACGGTATTGATAGATGCTTTAGATTAAACATGTATCCATTGTGCCTGTACTCACCTGATCACACGGTATTGATAGATGCTTTAGATTAAACATGTATCCATTGTGCCTGTACTCACCTGATCACACGGTATTGATAGATGCTTTAGATTAAACATGTATCCATTGTGCCTGTACTCACCTGATCACACGGTATTGATAGATGCTTTAGATTAAACATGTATCCATTGTGCCTGTACTCACCTGATCACACGGTATTGATAGATGCTTTAGATTAAACATGTATCCATTGTGCCTGTACTCACCTGATCACACGGTATTGATAGATGCTTTAGATTAATCATGTATCCATTGTGCCTGTACTCACCTGATCACACAGTATTGATAGATGGTTTAGATTAAACATGTATCCATTGTGCCTGTACTCACCTGATCACACGGTATTGATAGATGGTTTAGATTAAACATGTATCCATTGTGCCTGTACTCACCTGATCACACGGTATTGATAGATGCTTCAGATTAATCATGTATCCATTGTGCCTGTACTCACCTGATCACACGGTGTTGATAGATGGTTTAGATTAACCATGTATCCATTGTGCCTGTACTCACCCCATTGCACGGTATTGATAGATGCTTTAGATTAATCATGTATCCATTGTGCCTGTACTCACCTGATCACACGGTATTGATAGATGCTTTAGATTAATCATGTATCCATTGTGCCTGTACTCACCTGATCACACGGTATTGATAGATGCTTTAGATTAATCATGTATCCATTGTGCCTGTACTCACCTGATCACACGGTATTGATAGATGGTTTAGATTAAACATGTATCCATTGTGCCTGAACTCACCCGATTACACGGTATTGATAGATGCTTTAGATTAAACATGTATCCATTGTACCTGTACTCACCTGATCACACGGTATTGATAGAGGCTTTGGAAGAGATGGACGTCGTGTCGTCACCGTCACTCGTGCTCAACTTCTCAAACTCCTCAGCTTCCTGTTCCGCCCTTTCCTTCAGCGCCATCTGGTAGGCGATTTCAAAGGCTTCGCCCAGAGTCAGGATGATTTCTCCTGCCAGCTCCTGAAGAGAGTAAGACATCAAGCATGAGAAAACCCTTAAGCCGTAACAGTTTTGGCTAACACCACTGATAAGTCATGAGCACCATACTCAACCTGCCTACATTTTAAAGCAATATTACACTTGTAAATGTATAAGCAAAATGTGGTGGCATATTTCTGACTACACTAAACTTGAGGACAAAAACAACAACTACCACCACAGACGTATATAGACAAGGTTATGGGCTTGGCACCCCATGTGAATGCTTGAATTACATCATCGGCGATCTCAGACTCGAGACAACCCACTGTCACCACAGCGCTAAAACGATTCACAGCAACAACTCTTAACATACATTTTGTCACAATTTGTCAGTCATCCGTAGTGGATACATGACAACAACTGTATAACGTATTAATTTTTTTTTCCTTTCAGATTTTCTTTTTTTTTTATTTTAAATATTGAGTCGAACGAATTTGTATGACTCCAAAATTCTAAATAAACATTCTAAACTGATCCGGTGCCATTCCGCAGAGAGCACAATGACTGCCCCTAATGAACAACCTGGTTTGTGACATTACAAGTAAACAAGAGGCCCCGGACGAGACACTGGTATGAAAACTGAGCAGTTAACCCTAGCGTCTAATTCCTGTGGGACAAAACAACATGAAGAGCACGCCAGACAACACCGCTCCGGGCGTCACCAAACAGACCCCGGATACAGTCTCTTCAGGTCAGAAAAGAGCCATTAGCAAGCGGTAAGTGTCGCCAAGATATTTCATTTTCGCTCCTAAGGGCCAAACGGCAAAAGCTCACCATTGTGGGCAAGAGGAGGAGGGGGGGGAAGGACGGAGGGGCACATTCAGGGAGGATTTCCGCCCCAACGAGCTCAATTGTGTCAAGAACCAATGACCCCTCACTCGGACACACGACCGATTTCCGCTTGGCTGGACCTTACGGTCTTGAGTCCACATATCGGTCCGAGTGGCGCCGGTCAAATATCGAAGTGAGTGGCTCATTATTTGACGTCACAGACTTTTTCATCAACACTCTTCGGGATTGAGATAGTTCACTTCAATATTTATTGCAAAGTAATTTACTATAATATACAGCTGGGGGACAAAAATGGGGTCGGGGTGGTTAAAAAGAAACGATCAGATCAGACTCTCGTTTGCGAATATTTGACAGGCGTTCATTTAAAATATAAAATACAATCATATATTAGGCTCCGCATTGATACAAAGTTTCGCATGACCGTACATAAGAATGGGCAGCACCCCATAGGATGGTTTAGTCAAGGAATTCAGATGACAACTCACAGGAAATGGGTCTCATTGTTTAGCAAAAACTAAAAAAGACACGTAGCCATTTGCTACCCA
The DNA here is from genome assembly GCA_964033795.1 of Lymnaea stagnalis. Taxonomy (NCBI): domain Eukaryota; kingdom Metazoa; phylum Mollusca; class Gastropoda; family Lymnaeidae; genus Lymnaea; species Lymnaea stagnalis. Next base: position 544,610 of record CAXITT010000434.1, read on the forward strand.
CGTTCAGCAGAGCGATCTAAACTAAGTCCATCAAAAGCTAGTGGAGTGGAGTTTAATTCCCAGAAGACGCCAAGACAAGCAAACATATCACCAGCACCCCGGGTGGATGGGACTCGTTAAGTATGGATGGCAACTCATCTAAGAGAAGCCAAACTCTGAAATCAAACCCGTAGATGGAATCCCGTGGGCGGTTTGGCATTGAAACAATAAAAATTCAGACAACTCCTGCGACGCAGAACTCAAAAAGATCACAGTGAAATACACATAATACACACTGATGGTGAACTACTGCATCCTGATCTATTTCCATCGTCTTGACTAGGTCTTGCAATTAGATTAACTAGGCAAGGACGAGAGAGTGAGGCTGTCCAACTGAGCAACCCTCCCTCACAACCCTTGAAACAAAATACAGTTCCAGTCAAGGCTACTTACTAGTCAAGTCGAACAATGCATTAGTCGTCTTCATTGCCTTGGTCACCTCCGCATGTGAAGGACGTACAGCATTTTAGACAAGTAAAAGTTGTTGGATGCAAATAATCCGAACATGTCGTTTACACGTTGCCCATTAAAGAGGGGAGGGGGGATTGACAGATTAACTTTGGTTTTTGACGTCAAATTATTGGAGAGTTTGGGTTCACTCGCTAGTATCTCGTGATGATTTCTACACTCAGTGGAACATTTTGTAGGTGTCACATTAAGTTCGTGGGGGGGGGGCATTTAGGGAGTGGCGAATTCAGGAGGCTGGCACATTCAAGGGGGGGGGGCTCATGGTCCCCGACCGTGTAAGTCCCGTTGGCACATTCAGGGGTTGGCACATTCAGGGGTTGGCACATTCAAGGGGGTGGTGCTCAACCAGGAGTTCACACATACAAAGAGGGGGGGGGCCTCAACTAGGGGTTGGCACATTCAGAGGTTGGCACACGTGGGGGTTGTTCATTTAATAAACTTATTTTGATAGTAAACGTTCCGCAAACATTTACATTTTCCCACACCGCCAACCACACAAGGTCGAACTCTTTTTGAACACGTTATAAGAGAAACCAATTATTTGAAGTTAAAGAAAAATTTCAAATGTCTCAAAAACATTGGCAATAAACATAATCACAATCAGAGTTATCAATAAACGAAACTTCATAAAGTTTAAATAAAGCACAAGGGGAAAAAAAAGAAAAAAAAGATAACACGTGCAAACTGTTCAGTCATGTTATCGATGGTCATTATAAAAACATTCCAAATTCATTAATTCCCAATAGCATGTGCACACCGCAAATATAAATAGACCACACTGTGAGGAGGCAGCATGCCACGACCCTTCTGCACCCCCCACCTTGTTTTTTTTTTATTTCAACGTTTCGACCCACGGAGAGGACCGTCTCTTGCACAGCCATTGTCCGCACTGTCAAAACGGATGTCCCTCTACCTCCGTGCGCCTCGGGTGTTGGGCCTGCGTGAGGAGTGAGCGGGATCGGCCGTTGACGAGACTGATCGGAAATTATCCACTAATCCCAGAGTCATTGAGTTCAAATTCAATACTAATCAACACGTTGCGCTGTACGTCATTTTATCCTCCAGGAAAACAACACAGCAGGGGCGGGGTGGGGAGGGAAGAGGGGGGGGGCGCGGACACCAATCAACAGGGAAACAGACAATATACGAGCACTGTTTAAACAACTCACCGCCGCTCCCCGGCCCGGGCAGATAGGGGCGGCACAAGGAGGGTCTTCCATTTTAAATCATCGACTATTAGACAATTTATTCCGCACAAAAGAGCTTTTGGGGGGCAATAGTTTCCACATGTGTACCCAATGAGTCAAAAGCAATTAATTCTTCCCCCTTTTGCATGATTACCCTCCCTTACCCCACGTCCGTAAAAATGTGAATAAGATAAAAATGCGAAGGAAATAATTTATGGGGGAGGGGCGGGGGGGAAGAGAAGGATCCGACTTTTAACTCTTGCAGTCAGCAAACACTGGCTCGCGTGGAACCTATGACGGTGATTGAAATACAGACCCGCATCGGTAGAACTCCGTTCTGGGCTTGAACAGACAGACACATGCACAGATGCGGAGCCAAGCGGAAACTAGGGGAGACAAACCGTAACCGCTATCAAAATCAACTCTGGGCCATTGAGTTCTGCTAAGATCTGCTCGTAAAGCAGAGAAATTTCGCTCCTTGCCCCCCCCCCTCTCTGACAACGAGAGGGAAATGGGGTTTTGCAAAGAAGTCCGCCCGTATCCATCCAAAATATGAAAAGACATGGTGCCTCACAAAAGTGATCAGGCCTTTGCTCAAAGGCAGTCTCGTGACCCCATGTCAGAGGTCACCCAATTAAATCAGCATATTCTCACTATGAAGACCCGGAGACTCTCGGCCTTTAGGAGACACTGTTCTTCGCTGTACAATGGGTGGGTGGGAAAAGTTGTTGATAAAAAGCAGGGCAGTGCAGTGGGATTCACTTCTCATCTCGTCTCTCTCTCTTTCAGTGACCCTCATCCTGGAGAGCGCCCGACTCCGGGCCAAACAACCAAACAGAATGATTCCCCCCCCCCCCCCCCCCCCCCCCCCGCGTTTCTGACCATCACGATCTTCAAGGGTTATCTCGCTTTGACTGCCGAGTACAGGATGAGTTCTTCCTCCTGTACCACAAAGGGACCGAACGAAAAGGGGAGAGAATATGCTCCACCCTGGGTGAAGAGTTGAGACTTCAGACTGACAAGAGCTGTCTGGAGTGTTTCTTTGACCCCCTGATAGTTACACACTTAAAATCAGGTGGGGACCTTTATGCACACCCGGTAGCAACGCCGGCCCCGTCCTTCATTCTTCCTTGTTGTGGCCACACAGACCATTGTCTCTCCATCAAGCTCTCGACGGGGCGTGTTGACAAAATCTTTTTAAGATCATTTTGCAGACCGGCGCCCTCACCTCCCCCCACGTGCAACTGTTGCCAAACAGCCGTGGACACACTTCTGTTAGAGGCTACAGCTTTGGTCATATTCTTGCATTTGTAACGTGAGGCAGTAGTTAAAAGGAAAGACCACGCGAGACACCCCGGAGGAGTGGGGGGTGTCGGGCGCTTGTTTGAAGCGGTGATCTGCGATTTTGCAATGGAATGCAATTATGCAGTAAAAACTCTTTACTATTTGACAAGGCGAAACACGCAGAAGCCATTCACTTTAACATATTTGATTGATGAGGAATATAGTTATTTAAGAAAAATCATCTACACCATGAATCCAGTTGCTGGACCAGACACAAGGGAGCGCTTAAATAATCCCCGGCACTTCTCCCCAGCAGTGGGATCAGGAAGAATACTCTCAAAAATGTACATACAACTCAAACGTCGCATAAAAATTTAAAAAGCGGCGTTACAGCAGAAGCACAGTGACGATTCTGTGTTTTGGACTGGAAATGAAGCGTAACTTGGAAGCCTTGTGTGTAGATTTGAATTCTGAAGGTTGCTATCTTATTGCGTAACTACAGAGTAAAAACAGCATTACACGATAAACACAAGAAGCACAAAAAGTAAAACCCAGCCTTACACAATAAACACAAAAAAATAAAACACATCCTCACACAATAAACACAAAAAATGAAACACAGCCTCACACAATAAACACAAAAAATACAACACAGCCTCACACAATAAACACAAACAATAAAACACAGCCTCACACAATAAACACAAAAAATGAAACACAGCCTCACACAATAAACACAAAAAATAAAACACAGCCTCACACAATAAACACAAAAAATGAAACACAGCCTCACACAATAAGCACACAAAATACAACACAGCCTCACACAATAAACACAAAAAATGAAACACAGCCTCACACAATAAGCACACAAAATACAACACAGCCTCACACAATAAACACAAAAAATAAAACACAGCCTCACACAATAAACACAAAAAATACAACACAGCCTCACACAATAAACACAAAAAATAAAACACAGCCTCACACAATAAACACAAAAAGTAAAACGCAGCCTCACACAATAAACACAAAAAATACAACACAGCCTCACACAATAAACACAAAAAATAAAACACAGCCTCACACAAAAAACACAAAAAATGAAACACAGCCTCACACAATAAACACAAAAAATAAAACACAGCCTCACACAATAAACACAAAAAGTAAAACACAGCCTCACACAATAAACACAAAAAATAAAACACAGCCTCACACAATAAACATAAAAAAATAAAACACATCCTCAAACAATAAACACAAAAAATGAAACACAGCCTCACACAATAAACACAAAAAATAAAACACAGCCTCACACAATAAACACAAAAAGTAAAACACAGCCTCACACAATAAACACAAAAAATGAAACACAGCCTCACACAATAAACACAAAAAATAAAACACAGCCTCACACAATAAACACAAAAAATGAAACCCAGCCTCACACAACAAACACAAAAAATAAAACACAGCCTCACAAGATAAACACAAAAAATAAAACACAGCCTCACACACTAAACACAAAAAATAAAACACAGCCTCACACAATAAACACAAAAAATAAAACACAGCCTCACACAATAAACACAAAAAATAAAACACAGCCTCACACAGTAAACACAAACAATAAAACCCAGCCTCACACAATAAACATAAGAAGCATAGCCGTCGGTGAGCCTAACGCTAGAGTAACGTAAACTCTCAGCGCACAGCTTCTTCTCATCGACATACTATTCTTACACGATCTCACCACAACAAAATACCTTTCACTACTATACCCAGCCTTTCTATAGAGATTATGAACTTCTTGTTTCCTTCTCCTTGACGGTAAGAACATCATTTAAAGAAATGACTGTTTTAAAGGGATTTTTTGTTTTTGTTTGGTGAACATATGTGGGACTGAACTCATAAACATAGCTAAACCAATTCACCGATAAAGAGCTAGCGTATTTAAGCAATGCCTGACACATACAAACATGTCATACTTTTTACTATCTATCTTTAAAATTTGGTAATTTGAAGATCTGACAAACTTTAAAAGATTAGAATATACCACAAGACAGAACCGTGCACAACATGTTCAGCTGTAAGAGGACACAAGACAGAACCGTGCACAACATGTTCAGCTGTAAGAGGACACAAGACAGAACCGTGCACAACATGTTCAGCTGTAAGAGGACACAAGACAGAACCATGCACAACATGTTCAGCTGTAAGAGGACACAAGACAGAACCATGCACAACATGTTCAGCTGTAAGAGGACACAAGACAGAACCGTGCACAACATGTTCAGCTGTAAGAGGACACAAGACAGAACCGTGCACAACATGTTCAGCTGTAAGAGGACACAAGACAGAACCATGCACAACATGTTCAGCTGTAAGAGGACACAAGACAGAACCGTGCACAACATGTTCAGCTGTAAGAGGACACAAGACAGAACCGTGCACAACATGTTCAGCTGTAAGAGGACGCAAGACAGAACCGTGCACACCATGTTCAGCTGTAAGAGGACACAAGACAGAACCGTGCACAACATGTTCAGCTGTAAGAGGACGCAAGACAGAACCGTGCACAACATGTTCAGCTGTAAGAGGATGCAAGACAGAACCGTGCACAACATGTTCAGCTGTAAGAGGACACAAGACAGAACCGTGCACAACATGTTCAGCTGTAAGAGGACACAAGACAGAACCGTGCACAACATGTTCAGCTGTAATAGGACACAAGACAAAACTGTGCACAACATGTTCAGCTGTAAGAGGACACAAGACAGACCATGCACAACATGTTCAGCTGTAAGAGGACACAAGACAGAACCGTGCACAACATGTTCAGCTGTAAGAGGACACAAGACAGAACCGTGCACAACATGTTCAGCTGTAAGAGGACACAAGACAGAACCATGCACAACATGTTCAGCTGTAAGAGGACACAAGACAGAACCGTGCACAACATGTTCAGCTGTAAGAGGACACAAGACAGAACCATGCACAACATGTTCAGCTGTAAGAGGACACAAGACAGAACCGTGCACAACATGTTCAGCTGTAAGAGGACACAAGACAGAACCATGCACAACATGTTCAGCTGTAAGAGGACACAAGACAGAACCGTGCACAACATGTTCAGCTGTAAGAGGACACAAGACAGAACCGTGCACAACATGTTCAGCTGTAAGAGGACGCAAGACAGAACCGTGCACAACATGTTCAGCTGTAAGAGGACACAAGACAGAACCGTGCACAACATGTTCAGCTGTAAGAGGACACACGACAGAACCGTGCACAACATGTTCAGCTGTAAGAGGACACAAGACAGAACCGTGCACAACATGTTCAGCTGTAAGAGGATGCAAGACAGAACCGTGCACAACATGTTCAGCTGTAAGAGGACACAAGACAGAATCATGCACAACATGTTCAGCTGTAAGAGGACACAAGACAGAACCGTGCACAACATGTTCAGCTGTAAGAGGACACAAGACAGAACAGTGCACAACATGTTCAGCTGTAAGAGGACACAAGACAGAACCGTGCACAACATGTTCAGCTGTAAGAGGACACAAGACAGAACCGTGCACAACATGTTCAGCTGTAAGAGGACACAAGACAGAACCGTGCACAACATGTTCAGCTGTAACAGGACACAAGAAAGAACCGTGCACAACATGTTCAGCTGTAAGAGGATACAAGAGACACATTGGGACAGGTGATGCAGAAAACGATTAAACAGCCAACTAACCGACACACGAAACTCATTGTTACCAGTCACCCATACGACTGAGTTACTGGGTTAACGTAAAAGATGTGCTGGCAAGTGTGAAAGTAAGGCACAATTACATATGTTGTCAACTGTTATTCGGGGTTTCGTAATTCAGAGTCGATGTATGAATAAGGTGAATGTTGACGACTGCAGTAGGAGCTGACTAACGAATTCTTCATGGTGTTATATCCGAGGAGGATTGCTTCAAATAGCATCACGATTGTATCGGCAGCCCCAATCTCTCTCTCTCTCTCCCTGTACTCACAAGCACTTAAAACGAGATGTCCACCTCTCTCTCTCTCCCTCTCACTACCCACAAGCACCTACAAGAAGAAGACCAATTCTCTCTCTCTCCCTCTACCCACAAGCACATAGAAGAAGATGTCCAATTCTCTCTCTCTCCCTACCCAAAAGCACCTATAAGATGTCCAATTCTCTCTCTCACTGTCTCTACCCACAAGCACTTAAAGCGAGATGTCTACCTGTCTCTCTCTCCCTACCCACAAGTACCAAAAAACGAGATGTCATCCCCTCTCTCTCTCTCTTCCTACCCACAAGCACCTAGAAGAAGATGTCCAATTCTCTCTCTCTCTCTTTCCCTACCCAAAAGCACCTAGAAGATGTCCAATTCTCTCTCTCTGTCTCTACCCACAAGCACTTAAAGCGAGATGTCCACCTGTCTCCCTCTCCCTACCCACAAGTACCAACAAACGAGATGTCCACCTCTCTCTCTCTCTCCCTACCCACAAGCACCTAGAAGAAGATGTCCTATTCTCTCTCTCTCTCACCCTACCCACAAGCACCTAGAAGGAGATGTCCAATTCTCTCTCTCTCACCCTACCCACAAGCACCTAGAAGGAGATGTCCAATTCTCTCTCTCTCTCCCTACCCACAAGTAGCTAAAACGAGATGTCCACGTGGACGCAGTTTAAAGAAACCACCCCAATAACCCCCGTGGGGCACACGATCATCACCAGGGGATCATAAGACTCAGCCAAGGCCCTAATCATGACAGCGTCATTACTCGTATTCACCACACGTCAGCAAGCCCGTCTGCGCCAGGCCTACACCCCTGAGCCTCCCACAGTATGATACGAGAGAAAGGTGTGAAACCCTTGCCGTCCCCAGCTCTCCTGGGTTCTGAAGGGCTGAGTACTCTAATTACAGGGTTAGGCTATCACTACCAATGGGTGCGGGGGGGGGGTCCTGCCCCCCCCCCCCCCACTGGTCCCCCGAAGGGGGCCCCCAAAAACTCCCCCCCCTATATTAAAATTTAAAAAAAAACCAATATTTCCC
>CAXITT010000434.1:561872-616289 GCA_964033795.1 Lymnaea stagnalis
CCCCCCCCCCCCCTAATTGATAAACCCAGAGCTGGAAACAGCTTATCTGAGCGACCAAGTGTGCTCAAGGTGTAATCATGCGTCAGCTTCAGGGGACCCGGGCACACACCGCGCGTGTCAACGGCAATGACGGTGGACCTTATTTACGATGTATTTTCTCATTTCGGGTTCAATGAGAAATAGAGAAGAGAAAAAAAAAAAAAAAAAAAAGCTATCCCTCCGACCGGTCACACCCTTCCTGTGTTGGAGGGGGATATTGAATTTTGAAGTTTTCATGCCTCGACGCCTCTGAGACCGAGAAACAGAGCCCACAAAGTGTGACTTGGAATGGGAGGACCCATTACGATTTGGCTTCTGAACCAGGCAAGGGGAAAAAGTAATTTTTCACATTAAATTTTTAATAACAGTTCTCTCCCCTTATCCATTCCACAACCACACACACACCCCCCTCCCCCCCCCTCTTTTCACAGCTCATCCTCTCCTCGTTCCCACTTTCAAGGAGAAATAAAGTTTTATTCTTGAGCCATTCAATGGTTAATTTTTTTTAAAGAAGGGTTTGTTTTATTTTGTTTTATTTAAAAAAGAAGAAAGACAGAAATGAAAGGTCACATCGATTCTATTTTGCTACCTCTCTCTACACGTTTATCTGAATTAAAGAAACGAGACATTAGCAGGATGGTACTCTCGTCCTTATATACTAGCCGAGAGCCTAATGGGCCTAACAGTCTATCAAGTTGAAGATTTAATTGGTTCAGTTTGGCCCCCAAGGCAATCATAAACACCTTGGGCTGTATTTTTTTTTTTTTTAAACGAGAAAGAGAAATATTTTATGAATAAAAATGAATTCGATTTTCCCAGAACGATCATAGTTGATTCTTTTAAGAAAAAAAAACTCACATAAACAATATGACAGTTAAACAATGATCACACATCACGTAAACAATATGACAGTTAAACAATGATCACACATCACGTAAACAATATGACAGTTAAACAATGATCACACATCACGTAAACAATATGACAGTTAAACAATGGTCACACATCACATAAACAATATGACAGTTAAACAATGATCACACATCACGTAAACAATATGACAGTTAAACAATGGTCACACATCACATAAACAATATGACAGTTAAACAATGATGACACATCACGTAAACAAAATGACAGTTAAACAATGGTCACACATCACATAAACAATATGACAGTTAAACAATGATGACACATCACGTAAACAAAATGACAGTTAAACAATGATGACACATCACGTAAACAATATGACAGTTAAACAATGATGACACATCACGTAAACAAAATGACAGTTAAACAATGATGACACATCACGTAAACAATATGACAGTTAAACAATGATGACACATCACATAAACAATATGACAGTTAAACAATGATCACACATCACAAACAATATGACAGTTAAACAATGATCACACATCACGTAAACAATATGACAGTTAAACAATGATCACACATCACATAAACAATATGACAGTTAAACAATGATCACACATCACATAAACAATATGACAGTTAAACAATGATGACACATAGTTTGGATTGGTCAGTCAAAACGTTATTTAACAATGTACATGATAATTTTAAGCAGTTTAATTTTAGTTAACTTTGAGACAGAAGAGCAAAAAGTGCAGACGACACAGAACAAGGAATAGTGAGTGATATGTTTTGACACAATAACAAAGAAAATAATTAAATTTTTACAAAAAATCTATTCATAAGTCTATTCATGTATCTATTTCTAAGTCTATTCATAGTCTAATCATATGTCTATTTTAACATTAGTTTTAAGGAAACAAAATCTGACAATAAATGAAATTGTTTCAAATTAATTTTTGCTTTAAATAGATAAAGAAATGATTTATATTTGTATAGCCCTAAAGGATTAGTTACATTTTAAAGTTTCAAAAAAAAAAAAAAAAATGAACACTATTCACATTTAAAAAAAAAAGATTCCTTGATAACATGTCAGACATCGCATAACTACACATTACAATGAATGACAGTGACACAGACAGCTAACATTTTGTTGTCATTGGGTTAGTTGTTAAGTTAGTGTTTTATTCTTTTGAACACAAAAGTTAAGTTCCATTTTTCATGAAAAGAAATTATGGTAGCATAATTATCTTTATTTGTACTTTTAATTGATGTGATCTTTTAAGATCTGGCTTTTTAAAAAAAATGCAGTGTTTAAATGAGAACTCATTTACTTTACCTTTGTAAAACTTTATAGTTCAATAAGCATTACTAAGTGATTACTTGGAAATTATGCAATTATGCTTACACATTTGGCATTATTATGCAATTATGCTTACACATTTGTCATACCATGATCTTGAATTGAATTTAATGTTAAAATATTTTTTTTTTTTTTTTTAAATGAATGCTTCAAATTTTTTAATGAGTTATTGAAGAGAATTATGACATTTGTTTAAAATTTTGGACAGGAAGAGAGCATTTTGAGAACAAAGACTCTAGAAGGGGAATAACACAACTGCAATATATTTTCATCCTTCAGGAATTGTGAAAGTCACCACTGTCAACACAAATGTTACATGTGCTTTACTATAACCTGCAAGTAACAATGGTGTTACAATTCATAGAGCTGAATATGCGGACACATTATCTTAAATAATATGGAGATGTCCCAACGCAGGGAAAAATACTGTCACAATTTTTGTTAAAGAGACAATTTATTATTTTTAATTCCCTAAATTTAAATATATTTTAAAAAAGGGGGGACAAAAAAAAAGAGGATAAATTTCAAGTATAACCAAATGAGCCAATATGGCATCCAATTTTATTTAAGTTATTGAATTATTAAACAAATATTTAAAAAATGTATTTAAACTCATTAATTTCTACAAGGCTAGATCTATCATTGATTAAAATTTTTAATTTAGTTATTGGTTTGTAAAATTTTTAATATTATTACTGTTATGTGATAAAGTGTTAAATTTACAAAAAGTTTGTGAGAAACAAAATAGCATGCAAAAGAACTTGACAAATAACTGCAACTTAACACAATCTATTTTACCTACAAAATCATGGTACTGAAATTTCAGAAGAGGTAGGAAGAAGAGAAAAGCTTAGGAAAAAATATAACCAAGAACATAAAAAAAATAACACAAGGAAATAACACAGGCAAACAAATAAAATAAAATTAACCAATAACTATGTAATACTTGAAATTCACAACAGAAAGATGTCTAACACTTATAACATCAGATTCCAACCTGCAGCTTCCTGCGTAAACGGTGCTTTAGACAAGTAAAGAAATAGAAATGGTCAATTTAAACTGGCCTTAACTTAGGAAGATCAGGAAATTAAGATGATGCTTTGCAAATGAAAGTCTGCACATTCTAGTACTTTGGTATGCAGCTTTTGTGAAGGAAAAAATTGTTTGGTAAGGGAAAAGGGAAATACTTTTGAAATGGCAACCATAGACCAAGATAACAATAAATTTTTTTTTTCAAGTGATTAGATGCAAGCAGTGCCAAAAGACTTATAAGATGTGATGAATTCATCCTTTTAAGAAAATAAAATAGATGTCGGCAAGTAATGCAAGGGAAATTATTTAATTAATTCAATTTTCAACTAAAATTTACTGGTAGCTGCCCCTGGCAGTTAAAAAAAATATATATAGATAAACCACGTATTACATTAGTCTAGACCTCATTTTATGCTCAAAATGAAGAACTCCATGTCCTTAGCAAGGGAAATAAAACAAAATATTGGATTAAAAATAGGTAAAGTAGCAGTCTTTGAAAAAATACCAAAGTATGTCTTATATAGTGCTCCAAATATCAGTCTACAAAGAATGTTATGAAAATGGTCATATTTTTTGCAAAAAAACAGTGTCTGTGAAAGGAATCCAAAATAAGAGAAACATTGAGTCTCACCTTCAATTTTGTTATTCCTTCCTGTGTTGACATGGGTCCATTCAAGTCTTTGACAAGTGTTGAGCCCAGATACTGTTCAGACACATCATTTTAAGCAAATGGTTAGATATTTCAGGAACTACAAAACTATCAAACTTATAATGTCTGCACATTTTATAACTAAGATTTTGCCCTTCAGGTCCATATGCTCAACAGCCCCATATTATTATAGATGTCACTTTCCAGAAATAACATTTGATGAAAATACCTGGACAAATATACATTTTAACGCTAGCTCTGTTTTTTTTCAACCAATGCGTTCCACATAATGTCTACACTAGACAATGATTATCATAGTAAAAATATGCAGTAAATTAAATATAATTTATTCAGTTAGCAAAACATTAATTCTGAAACAATGGAGCTCAGTTCCAAAGACCACTCTAGCAAAGCCAGGGTTAACAGCCAGTTTTATTTCATTATCATTACAGTTGTCACACAAAAGTGACTGTGTCAAATAAATGTCACATGAAATCCTTGAATGTAGTCATTCCAACTGTCTGTAATTTAATAATAATAATAAAGTTCATTTCAAATAAACGCTTCATCCCTAATTAAGGCTCGAAGCCAATAAAATACAAAACGCAACAATACAAAATCTACATACAAGCCAATGGACAATACAAGCTAATATGCATCAAGGAATATGAGCAAGCTCCTAGACTGCAGTGTCTGGCTGTTTCTGAGAGAGCGAAAGGAAGGCCGTTCCAGATTCTTGGGACAGCAAAAGCGAAAGTGCGCCTTCTGTAGGTCTCAAGGCGGACTTGCGGTATCCAGAGTTTGTCACAATCGGATGAACGGAGTTATCTAGTAGGTACATAAGGCGTCATGAGTGCTTTGAGATAGGACGGCACCAGGTCATGTAAGCAGCGGTAGCACAGAGTTACAATATTTTACTCTATGCGAGCACGGACTGGCAGCCAATGCAGCTCTCTCAGAAGTGTTATAGCATGGTAAAATTTGCATTTGCACAGAACGATATGAGCAGCATTATTCTATGCTTTTTTAATTCTTTCCAGGAGCGTAGCCGGAAGACTCGCCATGAGAGCATTGCAGAAGTCCATGCATGATAGCACGAATGCAGATATCAGCCTCTTTGATGAATCAAATGTTAAAAAAGGTCTGATATGACTAATTATGCGCAGCTCTAGAAAAATCGCATGTTAATGTGATTTCCCATAGTTAGTGTTCCGACTAAGTAGACATCCAGGTTTCGCACTGTTTGAGCAAACTCAATCTGCACACCTGAGAGAGTAAGGGATGGTGTGTTATTTACAGATTTTAACTTCTGAGCGGTAGCAATGGGGATCAGTTCGGTCTTTTCATCGTTCAATGTGAGCTTGTTTATGGTCATTTAGTGCTTAATTGACTCCACACGGTCTTCTGTGTCATACTAAGAAGCTGAGGGAACTGAGATGGGATCACAGACTGCTGAAGTTGGGTATCATCCGCGAACAAGTGATATAGCATGTCAAACTGCTTGATCACTCCATCCAGGGGCTGAACGTTTATAGTGAAAAGCACTGGGCATAGGACCGATACTCCGAATTCGATAATAGAATTCAAGCCGTTTGCGATAACTGATTGGACTCGATTTTTCAGATACATCGGAACCATCTCGGGGCGGTATCGTGAAACCGAACGTTTGTTTTGCAGACCTGGAGAAGTATACCATGGTAAGGCGTATCGAACGCTGCCAATAGATCAAGAACACCAAAACTGTTGACTTACATGGGCAGTATAGTTACAGCAGCCCTTGATGAGGATTTCTGGCTTGTGTCTCCACTGTTTGATGGCCCCTGTGTAGTGCATTAAGTGTGGAGCACGGATATGTATTGAGCTATCACGAATGCTGCGCCCCTGAAAGCAGAAAAGCAACGTTTTTTTTTCTTTAACCTCACGGCATTAAAATCAACCAAATCAAATTTACTAACATTTCCATTTTTCATGAAGCGGTAATTTATCATTAGGACGCCGCACCTTAGCTCTTTGGCCAAAAAAACAAACCAACAACTTGTTTTAAAGATTTTAAAATCTGCCTAATTAGTTTTAGAACAGAACTGTCTACTAAATTGTTTAAACAGGATAAAGTCGTGGTAAAAAAACTTTATTGTAAACCTGCATTAACTACATGTCAGTCAGGGAAACTTCTAATTCAGCACATAAACTATGCATTCTGATCTACTAATATTCTAAACGTTTACCTTTCAGATATAAATAGATACCATACTTATTTAGAGGGAGACAAGTTTTCAAGTAATTTTCCCACGGATTTGTAAATTTTGATTTCTTTTAAATACGTTTTGAAGCAACTTTCTTCATGAAACAAGACAAGTACTATGCCAACAAGGATATAGTTTCATCACATCAACTAGACACGTGACAGCAATGCTATATTTAGATGGGCAAAACATTGGCTTTCATGAGGCCATTATTAAGAATTAAACTGGTTTGTGACAGCCATACCTGGATAGGGGACGCCTGACCAGAATTTTCAAAATCAAGCAGTGCACCTTGGCCGAGATCTGGCTCACTGCCTGTTTCTGAGACCCTTGAACGGACCCCAGTGTAGTCTCTGTACAGGTCAACATGATCAAATGGAGACTTGGGTTCGCTAAGGCTGTCCAGACTGGGGAATCGTGTGCGGGCCTGCAACAGCAATAAACACATAATATTCATTTGGCAACATCAATTAGTCTTTGCTATTTTGCAAGTTTTGTTTGTTTGTTAATAGCATTAATTAAATGAAATGGACATTATTTTCAAATTGGGTCCATTAAATGTATGATTCATTTTAAGAACCAAGTAGCTGCATACACTGATGAACCATTTAGGTCCTATTAATAAATAAACTTGTAAATCATTTCAACGAAACAACTGAGCCAGTATTTAGCTAGTATTTGTTAATAAAAATACTATCATTCTACCACATAACAATGCATAGATTTTAAGGAAACTTGTCATAATTTATCTGGAAACAATGTTGATAAGATTGAACAATTTAGTTATGAGAGTTAAATACAAAGGTTGAACAATTTGGTTATGAGAGTTAAATACAAAGGTTGAAAATATTATACATAATCCTCAAACATTATTTCAAGAACACAGCCAAAATATAATATAATATAATATTGCATTTATATTTATATTAAAAGAAAAGAGATCTTACTGGACTACTTGAGGGGTCTAATCGCCTCTCACCGAGAGATGCCAAAATCCTCTTACGATGACCTATTGATGAAATATCTAAGATCTGAAAGATCACAATTGGATAAAAAGAGTTACAAGACAAATAAAACTTTACAACGCCAAAACATTAGCAAAAAAAAAAAAAGACAGAATTTCGGAGGATGCATGAAGAGAATAATAATATTAACATAACATGAAATAATTTAAAGTTATGCCCAGTTAAAATTAGCTCTGTACAAGGAATATTCTTAGGGATTGACATTGAGGAGGCTGCTCCTTTGCAAATGTTTCATCCCAGCTACTTTGTGAGCAGGTTGAGAGGTAGAAACCCAGTGTAGAAAACCATATTAGAGGGCATCCGACACTTCCCCGGGAAGGACGGGGGGGAGGGGGGATTGATATTAGGACGTAAATGCACCATCCCGACCCCTGGGGAAGTCGATTGCAGATATCCTGAAAGAAACACCAACCGACCAGATATCCTTAGTTTGAGATGGCTCCTGTAAGGCTAGTTTAGTCAACTGAGTGACGTACGGGCAGGGGTGTCCCAGCAGAAGGTTTGCGGCCCAATAGAGGACTTTTTGGGCTAGAGAGGGGTACTTTGGGGAGGTCATTAAGTGCTTTGGCTCCACGGCTCACTGATGCCATTTCCTAATGCACATATGAGCCACTGACCACTTTGCAGTTCTCTATGATAATGTGGTTAACAAAGTGGCCACAATCCTGCCAGTTTCCCCTTAGAGAGTATGAACTTGTTATCCTAAAAAAATGAGCCGAGGCTTGTAACATGTCCTGGCAAGTCAAAATGGAAAACCCACACTGTCCTTGGTCCTGCTCAATACTTAGTGTCATCACTTTTTAGGACCTCAGAGAAATGAGCTTTAAATGAATACCAAGTTAAACCATCAATATTTTTATACCCTGTAAGTGATAATTTATATTATTCAAAACTCGAGGATTGAGTTTAATTCAGCATGTGTATAACTACTGATGTGTGTAACTACGGATGTGTGTAACTACGGATGTGTGTAACTACGGATGTGTGTAACTACGGATGTGTGTAACTACGGATGTGTGTAACTACGGATGTGTTTAACTTCGGATGCATGTAACTACTGATGTGTGTAACTACTGATGTGTGTAACTACTGATGTGTGTAACTACTGATGCGTATAACTACTGATGTGTGTAACTGCTGATGTGTATAACTACTAATGTGTCTAGCTACTAATGTGTGTAATGTTTAATGTGTGTAACCAGTGATGCGTGTAACTAGTGTTTGTGTAACTACTCGTCCCGTACTTACTGTTACGAGCTCCAGCTCCCAGATCTTGACAACTCTGTCCATGGAATCATATTTATGGGACATGAATGTGTCAAAGTAGTAGTCCAGCCTGAGAGAGCCCAGCCACTCGGCCACCGTGTGCGGCAGATTGCTGGGGTCTGATGAGAGGGAAAACATGAGTTAAATATGAGGGGGGAAAACAAGGGTGAGTGGGGAGGGGGAACTTGGCGATTTATGATAAATACTTGCATCCTTTGATGAAGGTGATTAGCAAAGGGCTTTTGATGACATAGCAAAGGAATCTTGATGACTAGCAAAGTGCTCTTGATGACACAGCAAAGGGCTCTTGATAACATAGTAAAGGGCTCTTGATGACAAGCAAAGGGCTCTTGATGACATAGCAAAGTGCTCTTTTAAAATAAATAAAGCAATAAAACAGCACAATATTTCAACTGAATCATTCCAGGCATTGACAGCAGTAGGCTTCTGCCACAAAAACTTCTCTAACCTGATAATCCTTGTCAGAGACAAACCATTAGGAAATATCTGTTAATGATTTGAACATGTCTCTAATTTTACTTAGATTTTTAAAAATTTATAACCTATACAATTCTGCCATGGGATAGTTATCAGTTTTGGTTTTCTCATTATCACTCTGTTTTCTCAAAAACAGTTGTAGCAATTGATCCAATCATAGTTATGAGCCATGTAATGCATCATTGTTAACAGGCATCAAGTGGGACTGTAGGAAACAGCTACAGTTACCACCATCCAATGCACTCAGCAGCTCATAACTCACCTATGGGCTGTACTTTAGCCAGCTTGGCTGCTCCTTCTAGGATGGTCTTGCGGTGAGCAGCATTTTCAACACCAATGACTGCGAGATCCTGGTCATCTAGTATATTACCTCCCTTGGGGAAGGAACAATACTGAATGTATTAAAACTGAACTACATAATGTCCTTTCTCCACTTGTTAAATTCATATGCACGTACTTAAGCCATCTGCAGTGCATTTAATAATAATTATAATAATGATAACAACAACATAAAGGACATCATATAACTGTATGACATAATTGTATGTACAGGCTCCATTATTTCATATTTTAAGTAGTTCATAAAAAATTATTTAAAAAGTGATTAGTTGTTACATACATTTTCTAATTCCTTTTTTAAGGGCTTATTTCAAATGGCCGTAGATTGGTTTTTCCTGTACCATAAAATAGCTATGCAGAGTAGCATCCATCAAAAAGGTTCAGTTTAGAGATATGACTAAAAGAAAGGACAAGAGACATTTGAACATACCAAGAAGTCTGTATCATCAAAACCATTAGCCACCAGAGTGTTCTCATACTGTGGCAGGCCAATTTCTGACAGCCATTCTCCTACACTTTGGATCTTGTGCTCACCTTAAACAAGATAGAAACCCATCATGGCTAAAATACATTCATCAACACAAAAAAAAAAGGCAAATAAATTCTTTATACACTAATAATAATTTGATAGGGATGTATGTTCCCCATATCTCATTAATCTAATTTGTCTTTTTTAAATTTAAGCAAGCAATTTGAAGTATAAATAATAATTATAATTCAATTATGATAAACTAATGTTTAAGAAGCCATTTCCCTGTTTTTCCAACTTCCATCAATCTTAGCCTGCAGCTAATGTATTTAATAAGATTTCTTGCACAATTTTGCAACCCCCAAAGCATTTCATTACATATAATGCAGCGATGCTGCAAAGATGCACGGCATGCTCAAAGCAGAAGCTAAAATATTTTAATAGTGCAAATTGTAAATTCAAATACACATAGATGATGCTTTTAACTATTGTTTTATCTCTTCAAATAATGAAGAATATTGAATTAAATGATTTACAAATCATTCCACACCTATGGAGCAACTTACTTCTAGATTACAAGATAGGGTTGCCAGATACGTGGATACCAAAAGGAGGACATAATAAAACAAAAAAAGAGGACAAAGGAGGGCATTTTGAATGTTTCATTTAAGTCATCCCGGATTAAACTCACAGTCAGCACACTTTTATTGTCATAGCTGCCAATCAAGTGTATCTTACTCTCAGTGAATCGACCAAGAAACAGTCACGTTAAAAAAACAAATTCAATGGACGCCTTTTTCAAAATGTAAAAAAAATATCATGTAATTAGCCAACTGTACAGTCATTGCCTTATAATTTTTATTAATTACATGACATATTTCTCAGAGGAGCCAACTTTGCACAGAAGATCCTCGTTAGCAATCACATATGCATAAAACTGTTCACAGGTAAGATTGTAACTTGTAAGAATGATGCCCTTTACAGAGTCGAGTAAGAGTCTATTCCTTTCTTTTGTCCATTGAGCATTAATCAACACTCTTTCCACATTGCCATTGTGTCCAGGGATACAGAAGAAAACGTCACAAATTTTAAGTAACTCTGAAAAGCAACATTCATTTGGGCAACTTTGGAAAAATAAACTCCACTGCTCATGCAAGAGTCTTTCAAAAAAATGTTCATTTTTGTCTTGTACAAATGATTTAAGAATGTAGTATAGGTCAAACAATTGCACAGCATCTACAATAGTACCATTCTCTTTCAGATACAATATGTATGCTAAAAGGTCATCAAATTTGCAGTCTTTTATTTTTATCTAAGTACATCCAATTAAAGCATTGAAATTCAGCAAAAGGTTTCAACAACTTTTCTAAGTAACTAATGCATGTTTCATACACCAACTTAACATCTGACATAAAATTATTATACTCTTCTTCTCGACCACTTTCCTCAAGTCTTCTCAACATCTCCCTGACTTTCAGTGAAATAAATGTCTCCTTCAATCTGTTTTTCAAAACTTCCAAGGTTGTGAGAAGGAGGCTCATAACCTCTACTACTGATGTTTCTTCTCTTTCAATGACTGCACTATTGACTTGGAAGACAGTCATCAAGGAATGCAGAAACCAAAGGTAAACTTCTGAAAAATCGTTCTCAAAAATCTTTTTTATCATAGCAGGTGGTTGGTTTACAGAAAGAAAATATTCTTTCAAAGCAGTAAACAGCTTCAGCAAGCTCTCAACAGCTGGAAACAAACTTGAGCCATCTGGTTTTAGAGTGATACATCAGTTGCTGATAGTTAATGTCGACATAGTCACAAAACTCCTTTAAAGTTTCTGTTCTGACAGTGTATATAGAAAAGTGATTGAATATCTTCAAGACCATAGTTTCAACGTCAATCTCCATTAAATCTGCGCCATGTTGGATGCAGTTGTGCAGAACGTGAGCCGGACATCCAACGCCTACTAATGGCCTGCTGCTCAAGGCTTCCTTCAAATGCCAAACATTTTTTACCTTCTCTCTGTTAATGCCTCCAAAATTTACATCGCCATTGTCACCAGCAGAAACAATACATTTGGAGTACAGATCATATTTTTGCAGTATTCTCAAAATGTACCGTGATATAGTTTCTGGGGTTTCATTTGGTGTGTTTTCAGATCAAGAATCTTAGTTTGGATTCCACCTGCCTTCCAGTCAAAGTATTGAACAACGATCGGAAATATTTTCTGCAAACCGTGATTGCTAGCATCTGTCGAAAGAACAAAATGTGAAATGCCACCTAAAGATTTACCCAATTGATCAACAGTGTGGGGGCCAATCACCTGGTTTATTATTGCTTCAGTCTTTGTTGTTGGACAAGTAATATTTTTAGCAATTTCTGAATCTTCTAATAATGTGTGCATCAAACCAGCTGTGCATCAAACCAGTTGTGCCATCGAGTTGTAAGATTGATGATGACAAACTGTATGAAGTGCCAAAGTTGCTTCAGCCGCATGTTCTTTCAGCAACACCTTTGAATACTTAGGCTGAAAAAAAGACGTCAATTTGTTCGATGATGCTGACACTTTGATTAGGTTTCTATGTCTCTCACTGTCAACATGGCGCTCCAAGTCAGTAGCTCCTGTGTTGGCAAATTCTCGAACACTATGAAAAATAAGTTTTCTTGCTTCGTTGAAGGACGAAATGAGAAATGAGGCAAAGTGTACTATCGCAAATCGTACACTTTGCCTCATTTCTCATTTCGTCCTTCAACAAAGCAAGGCAACTTATTTTTCATAGTGTTCGAGAATTTGCATTTTTTCTTTGTAGAAGCCATTTTCATAGACATAGACGGCAAAAATTACAAATTAAAAAAAAAACTTTAAATTTGCGTCTTTGTTTCCAGAACTGGAAATAACATTAACATTTTGACCATAGGTAATGCAGCACAGAGCTAGATTGTTAGAATGACTAAAATCGACTGGTTCGCAGAAATGCATAGACTTTGTACATTGTAAGAACGATACATAAAAATTATCATACTAAATGTAAGAAAAGCTGGATATTTTAAAAGATTTTAGCTTTGCCTGCCGGACGGAGGATAACATTGAGCTAAGAAGGAGGACATGTCCCCCTTTTGCCGGACGTCTGGCAACCCTATCACAAGATGCACTCAAAAACACACTAATCCCATTATAAAGATATCTACATTGTATGTGACTTGATAGTAGCTAATTTTAAAACAAATGCCTAGAATACTAGGAACCCGGTGCCCAAAGATCTTTGATGTAAAACTGACCATTTCAAAGAGTAAACATGTCTAAACACTAAACAAAACAATGACACTTAACAGAGAAGAAACCAATCACAACACATAACTTTTAAATAACACGGCCGCCAGGTCACAAAAACAACACAAACAAATTTAATACCTTTTTTACCCGCTGAAAGAAACTCTTTGAAATTTTCCTCATGCTCACGAATGAACACCGACTCTCTTCCTATGCTTACACCAAACTCTGCGAACGTGGCGTTGATCTAATAGGTAGAACATGCAATAAAATAAGGCTAACAAAATCAACAGGCCATGCAAGAATCGGAAAGTGATGAATGAGGGTGGTCAGGTCATGCTTAAACTCTAGACCAGGCGATAGAGATGTTAGATTGATGTTAGAATAATAAGGGGGGATGGGGGGGGGGGGGGGGTTTCCTTAGCAAAGACGGGGTATGACAGGGAAGTTCTTCTTCTTCTATATATTAAGGGCCCATGATCAATTTATTTATAATTTTGGCTCCAATGTTAGATTGATGTTAGAATAATAAGGGGGGATGGGGGGGGGGGGGTGGTTTCCTTAGCAAAGACAGAGTATGACAGGGAAGTTCTTCTTCTTCTATATATTAAGGGCCCATGATCAATTTATTTATCATTTTGGCTCCTATTTCGTAGGCAGGTCCTCGGGATCATTGATTGAGATTCTGTAGACACCTACGCAGTTTCAGGTTCATCAGAGTAGTCCTTACATGTGTCCTATGAAGCCTGTCAACAACACTAAACTGTCAAACACAGATTATCTAAGAAGCACTGCTTCAGATAAGAGGGCACAATGGATAGAGATATCAGCAGTTTGAAAGTTGTAGAAAATGGGGCAATAACTTATATTTATGTGTTAATGGTTACAGATGTCTTATTCAGCCCCGATATTGGATGAATCTTATCAATCTATATCTGAAAGTCTTACCAATATAGCTTTTTTTTTGGGTTTAAAAGATATCTAAGGCTCTCAAGAATAAAACTGGATAAAACTTGCTCAAACAAATTTGCCATAACAAGTTTGATTCAGCTTAGAGAACTCTCTGACCTAGGTTTGATTTAGGTCAGAGAACTCTCTGAATAGGTTTGTTTTAGGTACTCTCTGACCTAGGTTTGATTTAGGTCAGACAACTCTCTGAATAGGTTTGTTTTAGGTACTCTCTGACCTAGGTTTGCTTCATTTGTTTTGACTAAAAACTCTTAACTAAAACAAAAAGGCACACAAGTTATATCTTAGCAATTACAGTTATAATTCAGTCCACATATGCGGCGGAGGCCACTTGCAAAAACCCGTTGAGTCCCTTTTTTTTAAAAGAAAAAACAACAACTATTTTGGCTAGTTAGTTAAGTGTCATTCTAAAGTATTTTATGGATTGAATGAAACAAAAGCTTCATTGACCATAAAAACGTCACCATAACAGAAGTATTAAGGCCATATTCGCTTCATAAACAGCTCTTTTTCTCACCATCAACCAGAATTTACTTACAAGGTTTTGCAAGTGGCCTCCTCGTATGATACGAATGAAAAAAACAACAACTCCACTCTAGATTATGATGACCAGAAGATTAGTTTTGTATATTTGAAAGAGAGTAAAATATGCACATATGATATCAGGTAACAGAATGGATTTAGGTGATGTGTCCGAAAATGTAAGAGCAGGTGATGAGACGGGTCGGTTGTTGCTGTTTCATCAATCATTTGAATTACAATCTAATGGACCCTAATAATAGAGCATGATTTATATAATATTAGCCATGCCTGCTAGCAAGAAGCATGTGTGAAATTATTTTTTTTTAAAATTACAGCTGATATTTCATTTGATGCAATTGTGTAAAGCAGTATAGGCGATGGTGATAGTGAAAACTCATTGTAAACATTTTTGAATGGTATCCTAGAAATCAATGCGATTTTTTTTCATTTCTTGATATACTTTGATTTGAAAGGTTGAAAAATCCTCAGGGGGTTGACATGTATGCACAAAGTGTACGATCTTCACAACCGCTTTGATTAAATCATCCTTTAAATTCTTATATTTCTATTTTTAGAAAAAACAACTTTTCTTCAGCATCATATGTCCCAGAGCCAACTAAGACACTAAATATCTTTGAGTGTCAGACATCAGTCCTAGCGTGTCATGACATGCACAAGATTGCCCTACATGACAGACTCAGTGGAACAAAAGTAACCCAATTGTAAGTCTTGAGGAGAAGTTCTAAAACATAAAACTTAAAGAACTGTCCAGGAACAAAATGTCTAAATGATTTGGTGCTCACCAAAGAAAGAGTGAGTCGGTAACACAGGAAGACTGCACAATAAAGCATTAGACATGGTGAATGGTTCTGTCCAGAACACAGAGCTAAGAGTGGGGAAAAAAACCAGATATTCTTAGTCACAGATCATTGTGGCAAGACACGTCAAACATAATTGAGGCATGACGGATCACAGCGGTGGAGCAGACCGAAGATCATTGTGGTATGGCAACAAAGAGCATTGCGGTATGGCAATCAAATATCATTGTGGAATGACATACCAAAGATTATTGTGGTAGAGCACAACACAAATTATTGCGGTACAGATGATCCAACATCACGGAGCTGCAGGAAAACCAGATAATCTAGGTACACTCGATTGCAGATCATTGCGGCACAGAAGAGCAAAAGATCAGTACAGCAAACTGAGCCCAGATCATGATAGTCAAGTCTGGCATATATCAATCTACCATGGTTAAAAATGAAATACACTGAACACACAGAAGATACAGTCAGACCAATGTCTTTCTACTGAAAAGAAAAAAAAAAACAAAGTAAGATAACTACATGCTCATTACTTGTTACAGTGTAAGTACCAGAAAGCATAGAAACAAACAAACCTGCTAGGACCAACAAATGTTACACCAACTACAATTATTCAAATAAATCGTTATCCTTGAAAGCAATTTATTTATACGTTTTGCAGTCCTGTTATATATTTCCTATTGTAATAAAGAAATCCTCAAAGGAATAATATTTTCGAGAGTTTAAAAAAAAAAAATGTTTTGATTTACATGTTGATTGTGTTGATGCATTTGTAATTTCTTTGACCTTAGTTAATTAAACATTATAGTTGACATATTATTTGAGTGCAGCATGTAAGTCCACCAAAGATTGATTGGATGTAAAGCTTAACAGGCAGCCTAGTATCTACCACCAAAAGTATCGCTGGTATTTGATATGGTCCTCTGTTAATGGGCATGCAATATTTGAGGCTACCATTACAAAGGTAGACAGATCATTCTATATTTTTAAAGATTAACATACTTTGTAGCATATCTTCAAAAAAAAAATTATTTACTGTTAAACAAGTCCAATAACTCCAAGATGCAAAAATCAAACAAAAATGCTCTTTAAAACTGATCATTCCCCTTTGAGTAGGGAAATAAATACCTTTGGATGACAACAGATGTTCAATTTGTGCTTCAAAAAGTGCATAGTCCCCAGAGGAACTGATCCTACCACCATAGCTGGAGATTATTTCAGCTATCTATATATAGAACGACAGGACAAATAGAATTAAAGATTATTTCAGCTATCTATAGATAGAACGACAGGACAAATAGATTAGAGATTATGTCAGCTATCTATATATATAGAACGACAGGACAAATAGAATTTGTCTTACAAGGCACATCTTACAAAAAGCTCAGCTGTAATAATTTCAGTCATCCCAACTGTACAGCTGGATATGGAACAATACAATGGTACCTAACTCTTGTGGCATTGTTTGGTTTTTTAATATAGAATTTTATGATTTCAATCTATGATATTTTGTTTGAATCTAAGTAAACTTATCCTTTGCAGTGTGAATGTAGCCATTGAGAATCATTGATGAGGAATCATAATAAGTGATATCTCTGGTGATCTCAAATGCTATGTAAGGAAATATGCGAACCAAGAAATAAAAATCCAGAGCTCAGTTTAGGAGCCGGTGCTGTGAATTAATCATGATGAAATGCAGAATTAACCATCAACAATTTGAAACGCTCCAAATACTCTAAAGAAGTTTCATGTTTCCAAGGCAGTTAATTGATGTATTTAAAAAAAAAAAAACTCTGCTTTTAGTGTGAGGATGACTGAGACTTGGTAATCTACCTTGCTTTTTATTAGTCTGGTTCATTATAGCTTGAAAGCAATCTTGATATCATTAATTTTAATCGCTTCCCTCCCCCCAAAAAAACTAAACCTTGCATTCACCAGCCTTGGCCACCATAAAGACAAAGCATTATGTGTGTGGTGATCAAAGGTGAGAACAGCTTTCCTAACAAATTCGGATTTCAAAAGGTAAAGCATTGCCATTGAGATCCCCTCTCTCTCTCAACTCCAGTAGATTACAGAGCTGCATAAACCAACTTGTGCCTACCTTGGCCCAGTCCTCGTCATCATCAAAGACTTCATCTCCAGACTTTTTAGCATCTGCCTCCGTGCCCACACAAATGTTATCAATGTCAGACAGCACCTGCAACAATACAGCAAGCACCCTCAAGGTCTTTGTAAATTGTTGTTACACTAGGCAAATAAATGCTGAGTGATGTACATGCTGAGTGATGTAAATGCTGAGTGATGTAAATGCTGAGTGATGTAAATGCTGAGTGATGTAAATGCTGAGTGATGTAAATGCTGAGTGATGTAAATGCTGAGTGATGTAAATGCTGAGTGATGTACATGCTGAGTGATGTACATGCTGAGTGATGTAAATGCTGAGTGATGTAAATGCTGAGTGATGTAAATGCTGAGAGATGTAAATGCTGAGTGATGTAAATGCTGAGTGATGTACATGCTGAGAGATGTAAATGCTGAGTGATGTAAATGCTGAGTGATGTAAATGCTGAGTGATGTAAATGCTGAGTGATGTAAATGCTGAGTGATGTAAATGCTGAGTGATGTAAATGCTGAGTGATGTACATGCTGAGTGATGTAAATGCTGAGTGATGTAAATGCTGAGTGATGTAAATGCTGAGTGATGTAAATGCTGAGTGATGTAAATGCTGAGTGATGTAAATGCTGAGTGATGTAAATGCTGAGTGATGTACATGCTGAGAGATGTAAATGCTGAGAGATGTAAATGCTGAGAGATGTAAATGCTGAGTGATGTAAATGCTGAGTGATGTAAATGCTGAGTGATGTAAATGCTGAGTGATGTACATGCTGAGAGATGTAAATGCTGAGAGATGTACATGCTGAGAGATGTAAATGCTGAGAGATGTAAATGCTGAGTGATGTAAATGCTGAGTGATGTAAATGCTGAGTGATGTAAATGCTGAGTGATGTAAATGCTGAGTGATGTACATGCTGAGTGATGTACATGCTGAGTGATGTAAATGCTCAGTGATGTCATTTCCACAGGCTGTTATACCCAGAATTGTAAATTCCCAGTGTTGTGAACACTCAAGCCTAAACATACTCATTCATTGTTGAGACAAGCAAAAAAATATTTTTTTGGTGCAACTATATTTTTACATTCATCTTGTTCATATAATTTTTCCTAAAAAAACAAAAACCCACAAAAAAAACAACGTAATGCAAAACTGTTTCGATAGTGTTACTTAAAAAGATTAAACAGACTTAAGGGAAGGAATCCACCACAATCTTTGGACAACATGCACACGAATTTTACTAGATTTATGAATTATTTCCCCTTGTGGAGTTATATATTATTATTGTTTTCTTAAGTTGATAAACGGTACAGGTAAAAAAAAAACAAAAAAAGAAAAAAAAAACTGAAATGATTAAATTTGACCACGTTTAAAATCAAACACTGGTACACATCCAGGGCCATGCGTAAGGTTTACAGCAATGAGCGGGGTAAAGCAAATAGCTTGAAAAGAGCTAGCTAAACCTTAACTGGCCTCCAAAGAGCCTCTCCATTTTGTCGACCACCCGAGTTATCCAATGCTGTCACAAAAACAGAGTTATCCAATGCTATCGCAAAAAAAAAAAAAACAGTTATCCAATGCTATCGCAAAAACAGTTACCTTGTCAGGGTCTATATCCTTATCCTCCTCCATCACTGGGGCGAAGGTGGACAGCGTGGACTTTCTCTTCTTCCACAGAGCAGCAACAGTGGCATTATTTCCACTCAGCTGGTGGACAACATCTCGTGCTGGTCCGACGACCGATCCCCTGAGCAAACCTGCAGACGACCATACACATATGTTTAACGTAAGTTTACAACTAACACACACACATTTGGGGAGGACGAGAGACACGTTACTTCTAGGAAATACTTTCATGGTTGCCGATTTAATGGGAAATACAATGAGTTAAAAGACAACTCAAAATGATGTCAATGTCCAACAGCCTAATGTTGAATAAATCTTATTTAGTTTCCAAAAAAAAAAAAAAAAGTGTGTTTTACTCCGAGGAATGCGGGTGTTTGGGAATTTCGGAGAATTCCTGTTTCCATGAAAGGAAACCTGAGAAAATGGATAAAGAACAAACGGATAAAGACGATACGATTATTTTACTACGTGACCATTAGAAAAACAGCAGCATGGTGATCAGGTTAAGATTGGTTATCAGTGACCTTAAACAGCAGCATGGTGATCAGTTTAAGACTGGTTATCAGTGACCTTAAACAGCAGCATGGTGATCAGGTTAAGACTGGTTATCAGTGACCTTAAACAGCAGCATGGTGATCAGGTTAAGACTGGTTATCAGTGACCTTAAACAGCAGCATGGTGATCAGGTTAAGACTGGTTATCAGTGACCTTAAACAGCACCATGGTGATCAGGTTAAGACTGGTTATCAGTGACCTTTTCATTTGTTTTAAGCAGAATTAATCAAGTGACTTGAAAATGTGTTATTCTTTGGATTAGTAAAACAGATGTGCATACAATCAAAACTCATGAATCATAATATAATAGTGCACTCAAACAAAAGTACATCTGTACTGTCTATGCCATGTTAGTCCGGTGACATTATCATTTAACCTCATTAAGTTTCCGACATGACATCTAAAAAAAAACCCGGTAAATTAAAAGGCAATTAACAAAAAAAACAACAAAAAAAAGTAGGTCAGTACAGCCCCTGACCGCGGGTATGGCACACAACATCAATTCATATAAAAAAAAGCGAGACGCTGGTCACGTGTACATTCAACACATAACATTGACATGCCTTGCCATTCTTTTCTTCTGCATGAACACCCCCAGTGCAAAAAACCAAACAGAAGCACAAAGCTAACGACACCTATTGGTAAACAAACACGTGAGAAAGTGAAAAAAATGTTTAACATTAACGGGGTGCTCGGCACTCGACATTCCATAATATGTGCTATGACTTCTCAGATAGGTGAGTCACCCGAAACGGAATGCTAAAATAGATTAAAGTGTCACAAACTACGGTGAACTATATTTCGATCGTATAGCTCTGTTTCAATAGAAAGACATCACACTTTTCAAGTGTACACCAGAAGTTGAAAGCATACCAGACTTGGCACGCGCGAAGTAGACATTGCCCGCAAAGTAGACATTGCCCGCAAAGTAGACATTGCCCGCAAAGTAGACATTGCCCGCAAATTAGACATTTCCCGCAAAGTAGACATTGCCCGCAAAGTAGACATTGCCGTCAAAGTAGACATTGCCCGCAAGCCCAGCAAATGGCTAAAAACCAAACACATTCTGGCTCTCTACACTTGTTTCATTGACAAACTTTTACAGCGACTGCTCACTGCGCACGTAACGGCACATGAGCAAACTCTAACCGCTCATCAAGACAAGTGGTGGGTGCAAGGGGTGTGGCCGGCGAAGCGCGTGTCTAATCCAGTCCCAGCCAAATGTCACTGTGCTATAAGCCGCCTGGAAATTTCCCTACAACCTTAATAAATAATCTTGAAAGCAAAAACAAAACAAAAAAACCATGGCGCCTGATTCCTTTCACCCCCCCCACCCCCCATCCAACCACCCTATAGCCCTAGAATTAGAACATCTCAAGGCGTCTTCTCTGAGCGCAAGAACATTTATTTGGAATGCTGCTGTGACAACAATCGACAGCTATACGCACTGCCTGCAATGTCTGTGAAGAGCTCACCTAAAATAGTAGTACTCGCCACAAAGAAAAAGAAAATATGCGCACATGACGCTGTGAATGTCATCAATGTCATCCTTGAGTGAACAGGCGTGCAGATCTCTCGATAATCTATATTATCTTTAACTATATAGCTATAGATCTGCGCACATCTCTCTCGGTTATCTATGTTATCTTTAACTATCTAGCTATTTGCCGGCACACATCTCTCTCAATTACCTATACTATCTTTAACTATATGTCTGCACACATCTCTCTCAAATATCTACATTATCTTTAACTATTTAGTTATAAGTTATAGCTATATGTCTGCACACATCTCTCTCAATTACCCATACTATCTATAACTATCTAGCTATATGTCTGCACATTTGGTCGTATGCCCAGTTAATTCAGCATTACGGCATAAACTATTTTGTTTTTAAAATCCAAATCATCAAAATCTCAAATTTCCGGGCATTTTAACAAGCCGTTTCCTTGTTTGGTTCAACAGTCTTGTTTACAGTATTATTCCCCCCCCCCCACACCCCACCTTGCCCGGGCCAAACCCTCGCGCGTCCATTTGTTTGTAAACACATTTCCCTCTCACCCAGACAAGGGACGTCAGACCCCAAAGCTGACGTGTTTAGACCTCCAATAGGATGGAAGCCACAACTACACACGGCCGGGGAATACAAACAATTGGTGATCCTCAAATTGAAGTCAACGACCAAACACGCCGTGAAGCTTGAAACACACAGATTCATGGCCATCAAGAACACGGTGAACTGATCAGGCTGAAAGGACCAACATTGTTCAACTGGATTTTTTTTGTACATTAGACCTAGATACACCTGGCTATGTCTGGGTGTCTCAAAATGTCACCTGGATGCTAGATTTCAATCGACATGATTTTAATAAAAAACCGTGCATGTTTTCGATTTTGTAAATCAAACTTGTATCAGAACCGATGTAACTGCAAGCATGTTGGCCTGCCATGCAAGCTACTCACATCTTTAACCCACTTGTCAACCAACCGGTGACTTGTTTGACTACTTTTGCAGGGCCATGGCTGTCTCTTCAACATTGGGCTTGTTTGACTACGTTTGCAAGGCCATGGCTGTCTCTTCAACATTGGGCTTGTTTGACTACGTTTGCAGGGCCATGGCTGTCTCTTCAACATTGGGCTTGTTTGACTACGTTTGCATGGCCATGGCTGTCTCTTCAACATTGGGCTTGTTTGACTACGTTTGCAGGGCCATGGCTGTCTCTTCAACATTGGGCTTGTTTGACTACGTTTGCAGGGCCATGGCTGTCTCTTCAACATTGGGCTTGTTTGACTACGTTTGCAGGGCCATGGCTGTCTCTTCAACATTGGACTTGTTTGACTACGTTTGCAGGGCCATGGCTGTCTCTTCAACATTGGGCTTGTTTGACTACGTTTGCAGGGCCATGGCTGTCTCTTCAACATTGGACTTGTTTGACTACGTTTGCAGGGCCATGGCGTTTCGTCAACATTGGATTGGCCTGTAAGGCCTATGATGGATTCATTTGAACATCGTTATTGCGTGTCTCTCAATCAGTTGCGTACTGTGCCATGAACCAATCGTGAAAGTGGAGTACTTTTAACCCATACTGAAAGGCGGATGCTGAGAGCAACGTGGGCACTCTGGCGGTGGTATACAACATTCAGTGCAAACAAGCCATACCAGCAGGTTGAGAACCGTCGCGAATTGTGAGGTCAGGCTGACATGGCGGTAAGATAAGCCGACAGCAACGACGACGGCAACATCCACGGAGCCAGAGATTCAAACAAAATGAGCGAAAGTGTGTTAATTGTAGGCAGTGAGCGATTTTAGCGGTTCTCATTTCCCGGGGTTTCGCTGGTCCCAGGATGAAAGGAACACTCGCCCCGGAATGAAAGTAATTCAATTAAAAATAAATTATACAATAAATTAAACTATACAAGAATTTTTATTTTATTGAATTATATCATTATTATTTTTTTTTTTTATAATGGCTTAGTTGTCATTGCCTTTTAATGAATGAAAATCGATGTTAAAGTTACTGATACTTGAGATGTTTGTAACTTGCTGCTGGTTGCTCCGCCCCCCCCCCACCCAACTTTTCCTTAAACCTAGTAATAAATAACTTGAACTAATGATATGCTTGTTTGGCAATAATCGGAGATGATCGCCTGCAGGAAAAAAAAAATACTCTTTACACACCTATTATGGGTTTTGGATTCGGTACAAGTCGCTAATTCTAGTTTGTCGCCGGCTCAAACAACAGAGTAAGTATAATCGTGATTTAAAAAATTTAAAAAAAAAAAATATATATATTTTTTAAAATTCTTGGTGTCTCTAAGTTTGAGGTAAAATTTTAATCATGACATTAAATATCTTCGCAATTAAAATACGGAAAAATCTAAATCTAATGTTTTCATGACCCAATTATTATTAAAAAATTTTTGTTTGTTCAATACATCGTGTTAAGAGTCACTTTGCTTCTATTAATAGAATGCGCCAAAACTAGCCGTACTGAAACTCCCTCCAAAAGCTATCAGCATTGACACCTACATGAAAGCGTACTTGCGTTTAACAAGAAGATATATATAATGGAAGTTAGGGGGAGGGGTTGATAATAATAATAATAAGAGGTCTTGTATAGCGCGGGACCCCAGCCTAGGGCTGGGCTCACCGCGCTGTACATAAAAATTTTACCAAAAGAGACATAATCATGACATTAAAATAAAATACATTTATGAAATAAAGAACAGCAGGGAATATTGACCCACCCCACCCCATAACTTTTACAAGGCAAACCATGGACGGCAGCCAGCAAGATCATTTATCGGTCAGAAGAAGGGAATCAGTCAGGGTAGTATAATTTAAAAAGATATGTTTTGTGTGCAGTTTTGAAGGCCTGGGTGGTTGGTATATTGCGTATGTGTAGTGGCAAAGAATTCCATTGTTTGGGGGCGCAGAAAGAGAAATATCGATCACCATATGTTTTAGTGTGTGTCTTGGGAACGGACAGAAAACGCGTGTCTGCAGAGGAGTTCCCCGCACCCGGTGACACCAAACCTAGCTACGCCACTGATTATATGGAGGGCAATCGTTGGAAATGGGTCTCTCTGCGGAGGACCAAGTATTCCCAAGTGAGCAATATACATTAGTGAACATAAATGGTGAAAGTGTTTGAAAATAATGCGGAAAAACACTTCCGATATTTTATTTTTTCAGCAAAACGAATTTTAGGCACAATTGTTTAAATCATCACATTCTTTCCTTGCACTAACTTTGCCACACTGTCACACGCAATTTGAGAGGAAACGGTCCAGTACAGAATGCAATGCGCATGGAGCAGTAGATCCGACATTATTCACACCAAAGGGGCGCTATTACCGTATAATGCTAAACAACTTTTTTTTTCGTCTCCGATAGTGCCAATAGGATCAACCACTCACCCTCAAAGTCTTACTCGCTACGATGCTTACATCAGGGGCTCCCGGCCTGTGGTGAAAAATAGCACTTTATGGGGGTGCAAGGAAAAGGGATTATCTAACAGAGGAAACATCAGCTTTATGTGAAATAAATGTTTAAATACTTTTTATAAAATTCTTCATCAACCTTTTCGTTTGTGTAAAAAGTAAAACGCACCCCCCCCCCGGGCCAAAGCTCTACCGTTCTTTTAGTAATTCAATAATTGGATGTCAATTATTTTCAAAATTTGAAATTCCTTTTTACTTCCGTAAAGGGGGGCAAGGCTGGTCAAATAATTCATCAAAAGGTGAGGTGGGTTGGGGGTTGCTCAGAGGTTTTATTTTAATGTGGAAATATTTAGTCTCCCCATTTATGTCAAAATAGTGCAGCAATCCTATGTTGAGGACCCTTGAAAGTAAAAAAAAGGGGGGGGGTGTCACTCACACTTGGTACGAAAATGTTGAAGTATCTACCCCCCCCCCCCATGTCAGGCGGGGACGTGCAGCTGGCCCTGGGTGTATCTGCTGGCGTACTAATGTCTATTTTGACAAGAAGGTTATCGCGCCCATCAGATTGCTTGGCTGGCTGGACCTCGGCACCCGCCCCTTTACCAGTTTCTCGTTTTGAGTTCAACGCAGCGGTTCCAACATCAGTCTGTCTGAGTCTCGAAACCATCCCCATCTCAAAATCCAAGGCGGCACCACTGGATATTTGCGTGCCGCAGTGGATTGGGTACGCCACAATATACGCATGGTACACTGAATACTGAGAAGTCACTGGAACTTGATGCAAAGATGATACGCCCCTGAAGGAATGTACACCAACACAGTTACGTCTATATTTTCAGTTATTCCTGTCTTGTGTTTCTGCGACATTTAGTTTGAGACTCGGTAACCATACGCCCCGTGTCTGTTATCCTTGAGATTACCGACATCAAAGCATTCAACATTGAGATTTGGTCTTGAAACTGTTTTTGACACAGCCGATGGGGATCCTGGTTGGGTTACCGGGAGCTCACACGATATTTGATCTGTTTGAACCATTTGTTCTGCTCTTATTGATCTATTTTAACAGTTTGTTCCGATCTCATTGATTTGTTTTTACCATTTGTTCCGATCTCATTGATCTGTTTTAACCATTTGTTCCGATCTCATTGATTTGTTTTAACCATTTGCTCCGATCTCATTGATCTGTTTGAACCATTTGTTCCGATCTCATTGATCTGTTTTAACCATTTGTTCCCATCTCATTGATCTGTTTTAACCATTTGTTCCGATCTCAATTGCCTATTTTAACCATTTGTTCCGATCTCATTGATATGTTTTAACCTTTTTTTTTCTGATCTCATTGTACCGTTTTAATCATTGGTTAATAATTTTCAATCCGGGATTTCAAACTGAATTTTAAAAAAAAATGAAAACTTAAATGTCAGATCTCTTGATGACATGTTCACCAACAATAACACGGACCATTCAAGATGATACGGCAATGCCTACAGTGTTCAGGGGGAAGTGCCCACAGTGTTACGGACAGTGACTACAGTATTACGGGCAGTGCCTACAGTGTTACGGGCAGTAACTACAGTGTTACGGGCAGTGCCTACAGTGTTACGGGCAGTGCCTACAGTGTTACGGGCAGTGACTACAGTGTTACGGGCAGTGACTACAGTGTTACGGGCAGTGACTACAGTGTTACGGGCAGTGACTACAGTGTTACGGGCAGTGACTACAGTGTTACGGGCAGTGTCTACAGTGTTACGGGCCGTGCCTACAGTGTTACGGGCCGTGCCTACAGTGTTACGGGCCGTGCCTACAGTGTTACGGGCAGTGCCTACAGTGTTACGGGCAGTGCCTACAGTGTTACGGGCAGTGCCTACAGTGTTACGGGCAGTGCCTACAGTGTTACGGGCAGTGCCTACAGTGTTACGGGCAGTGACCACAGTGTTACGGGCAGTGACCACAGTGTTACGGGCAGTGACCACAGTGTTACGGGCAGTGACCACAGTGTTAAGGGCAGTGACCAGTGTTAAGGGCAGTGACCACACAGTGTTACGGGCAGTGACCACAGTGTTACGGGCAGTGACCACAGTGTTACGGGCAGTGACCACAGTGTTAAGGGCAGTGACCAGTGTTAAGGGCAGTGACCACAGTGTTAAGGGCAGTGACCACAGTGTTACGGGCAGTGACCACAGTGTTACGGGCAGTGACCACAGTGTTACGTGCAGTGACCAGTGTTACGGGCAGTGACCACAGTGTTACGGGCAGTGACCACAGTGTTACGGGCAGGGCAGTGACTACAGACTACGCAGATCGCAAGCGACTTTAATGTACAGCTGTATTATTTATAACTAAGGCTCTGCACGTGAATGGCTTAACACTATGCATTATAATGTGTGACTCTGACTGACAAATCGAACACTATATAGTACACATTGAGACTTCTATCATAAGTGCGCAGCAACACGAAAAACTGTTACATTAGTACACTTGCTTATGTAAATCTACCTGGCTATGAGATAAGGATTCCATTTGGTACATTCAACAGCCACCTATCATCACGCGCTCAATATCTGCCATAAACAAAACGCTCGAGTGCCGTCAGTTGCCGGAGCAGCAGTCGAACAACCTTTGCGCATTTCGCACATGACTTCCAAAACTTAATCAGAAAGTAACAAATAAAGGAGAACCAGATCATGTTAACCGCCCACTATTCACATTTTTACATTAACCTTGACTAATATCACCAACATGGACTTGTTGTCGACCTTAGATCAATACGAAATATGATGTAGTGGCACTAAGGCACGGCAGATATCTTATTGAAGTTTCTACTTATCAAATAGCCAGGGTCCTATTCAAAATGTTTTCCCCTTTTCAATATACGCACATTTATTCCATATTCACACATTTGTCCAAATCCATACATTTTTTGGTTTAAATCTCAACGAAAACTAATAAATAGCAATATTTAAATGAACAAGAAAACTTTAAAAAAATTAAAAAAAACACGCTTGAGTTAACGCCCCCCCCCACCCCCCACTATTCTTTGTTTAAGAGTGTTGCTGTATCTGTCTGAGGCCTACACTGGGATTACGCCATGGTATCTATTGAACTCACGTGAACAGTTATGTTAAATCCAAGTAGCAGCTCCTGTCTCCCAGAAATTCTCAAACCTTCTATTGTGAAAAAAAAAGAGTTCCGTTCAAACAGCCACAGAAATAATCCTGCCTCAGAAGCACCTCTAATCCTACTTCATTTTGCACATCGTGTCTCTATGACCTTACACGCGGCCAGCGATCACATCTTTAAAGAAAAACCACACATACACACTCGTGCTGTCTTATCATCCAGAAAAAAATTACCACTTCAAACAAGGAAATATGTTTCTCGACGTACGAGGAATCTGTTTCTTAACATAACTTGATCAGTCCGTCGTATCTCTCTCTTTCTGTGGCAATGACGAGACGAATGTGTTTTATCCAAAATTACGGTGAATAGAATTCCCACCACGTCACATCACCTTGTTTTATTTTTACTAGTCTGCTAACCACACACATTAAATCATCTCTATATCTCAAATCGCAGTCATCTGATCCATAGCCCACTAATCGGCCAATGAAGTCTCGATTATGGACACTTACGCACGAGACATCATAAAAAGTACAACAGTTGTCCATGTTTGGGGGGGGGGGGGGGAGGGGGGGATATTACAGATACAGTGATCTGAAATTCTAGGGCAGTCGTGCGCAACCTGGGGGGTAGTGACCTTCCTCGGGGTTTTAACCCGTTGCTTCATTTACAATATACATCTTGGTATCATGTAGCATAGTCTCCTTAATGAAATGATTTCTCACTGGGCTCGCACCAATGAAATGTTTGCGCTTCGCTGAACCATGACGCGTGCTGCTGCATTTGTTTCTTTCGTGTTCTTCGGTCGGTCAAACGGCACGGTCTTCAGAAAGGGTTTTGAACACAACACAAACAGTTTATCGCCCGCGGCTGTAAAAAAAAACGTATTTTTACTCTAATACATTAATATGGTGCACAAGACACGCAGGCCGCCAACGTTATACTTTATATTTCGCTTCGTCTTATCAACTAAGAACTGTTCCGTTGCGCGCATCTCAAAATACTTTTCTCCAGTGGTTTGATTAGGAGATGCCCCCCCCCCCCCCATGTAGTTTTCTCACAGCTTCGAAACACTTTTAGTTCTATCCAGCGATTCAAAATAATGACTGTGTGTCCCAACTTAGGCATGTGTCTACCCCACTTAGGCATGCACTGTCCCTACTTAGGCATGCACTGTCCCCACTTAGGAATGCACTGTCCCCACTTAGGCATGCACTGTCCCTACTTAGGCATGCACTGTCCCCACTTAGGAATGCACTGTCCCCACTTAGGCATGCACTGTCCCCACTTAGGCATGCACTGTCCCCACTTAGGCATGTACCATCCCCACTTAGGCATATACCATCCCCACTTAGGCAAGCACTGTCCCCACTTAGGCATGTACCATCCCCACTTAGGCATGCACTGTCCCCACTTAGGCATGTACCATCCCCACTTAGGCATGCACTGTCCCCACTTAGGCATGTACCATCCCCACTTAGGCATGCACTGTCCCCACTTAGGCATGTACCATCCCCACTTAGGCATGTACCATCCCCACTTAGGCATGTACCATCCCCACTTAGGCATGTACCATCCCTACTTAGGCATCCACTGTCCCCACTTAGGCATGTACCATCCCCACTTAGGCACGTACCATCCCCACTTAGGCATGTACCGTCCCCACTTAGGCATGCACTGTCCCCACTTAGGCATGTACCATCCCCACTTAGGCATGTACCACCCCCACTTAGGCATGCACTGTCCCCACTTAGGCATGTACCATCCCCACTTAGGCATGTACCATCCCCACTTAGGCATGTACCATCCCCACTTAGGCATGTACCATCCACACTTAGGCATCCACTGTCCCCACTTAGGCATGTACCATCCCAACTTAGGCATGCAATGTCCCCACTTAGGCATATACCATCCCCACTTAGGCATGTACTGTCCCCACTTAGGCATGTACCATCCCCACTTAGGCATGCACTGTCCCCACTTAGGCATGTACCATCCCCACTTAGGCATGCACTGTCCCCACTTAGGCATGCACTGTCCCCTCTTAGGCATGTGCCATCCCCACTTAGGCATGCACTGTCCTCTCTTAGGCATGCACTGTCCCCTCTTAGGCATGTACCATCCCCACTTAAGCATGTACCATCCCCACTTAGGCATGCACTGTCCACACTTAGGCATGTACCATCCCCACTTAGGCATGCACTGTCCCCACTTAGGCATGTACCATCCCCACTTAGGCATGCACTGTCCCCACTTAGGCATGTACCATCCCCACTTAGGCATGTACCATCCCCACTTAGGCATGTACCATCCCCACTTAGGCATGTACCATCCCCACTTAGGCATGTACCATCCCCACTTAGGCATGTACCATCCCCACTTAGGCATGCACTATCCCCACTTAGGCATGCACCATCTCCACTTAGGCATGTACCATCCCCACTTAGGCATGCACTGTCCCCACTTAGGCATGTACCATCCCCACTTAGGCATGCACTGTTCCCTCTTAGGCATGTACCATCCCAACTTAGGCATGCACCATCCCCACTTAGGCATGTACCATCCCCACTTAGGCATGTACCGTCCCCACTTAGGCATGCACTGTCCCCTCTTAGGCATGTACCATCCCCACTTAGGCATGCACCATCCCCACTTAGGCATGTACCATCCCCACTTAGGCATGTACTATCCCCACTTAGGCATGTTTCATCCCCACTTAGGCATGTACCATCCCCACTTAGGCATGTACCATCCCACTTAGGCACGTCCTGCTCCCACTTAGGCATGTCCTGCCCCAACTTTGGCATGCACTACCCCCACTTAGGCATGTACGCCTAAAATAAAATATTCCAATACAACAAAGCATAAATGAATAATGCCTTAAAATTCTATGTGACTTTAACGGTTAGGACTCATGATAACCGTATTTTTGTTTAATCACACGCTTATATTTTTTCTAATAATTTCAATGGATAGTGCTGCCGTGTATAGCATCAAACATAAAACAAAGACTATGAAACTATGCGGGGCCCTTAAGTGGGTCCCGCTAATATATGGACAGCACACTTTGAGACGCGCTGAGCCACTTTAACAGAGTCTACACAATACGCATGGCGTCATCCCCGACGTAAGACAAGTTGAGAACAATCTATACACTAAAGCTTATCTAGAACCACAACCACAACATACCAGGAAGTAAAAAAAAATCTTATCTTAATGGATTTATATCTTCCAATAAATTTGAACATAGATGTTATTTATGAGATAAGCGTGTAGGGGCGACCACTCCAGTGTTCCGATAACCTTGCTTCAGAATGCATAAAATACCTTCGAATGAGATGTTCCCATTTGAGCAATCTGACACACTGACACAGCTTCCACGAGACCACCGATTCTCAAACTTGTATTAAAATACACCCCCCACCAAAACAAACAAACAGTTGCCATTTTTCTGTAAGTTACAGCCAAGAGGTCACTCAGTTGTCTTTGTGAGACTTAAATAAATAAAGGCATATTTTAATTATAAAATTGAAAAAAAAACGAAAGAGGGGTTTCGATGTTAAGGATCTCGTGTCATCTCCTAATCAAAGGTTTCGAAATCAAGAGGCAGCAAATTGTTTTTTGAAATTTTTTCTCCTTTACGTTGTCCTATATTATATACAACGTGTAAATTAAATTATTTTAAATATAAATTTTATTTTAAATTATATACTCTACCCAAATAATTCAGTCCTGCAACTGCGGTTAAAGCTACCCCGAGACTCACCTGTCAAATTGAACGGCGGCAGTTGAATCTATGTGAGTCCGACAGTGTACTGAAGTTGTAGTTCGTGTTTTTGTTCGATGACATATCCATATCTAGCCAGGTCCCGGTATGCAACACAGTAAGGGTCGCATTGAACTGACATATCCTCATAACCAATCTAAGCTTTGCAACCAGAAACAGGCCTACGAGGCAATGCGCCTTATCTTTTAGTAATTTTTGTTTCCCCACCACACAAAAACTGAACGAGAAATCTTATCGTGAAGCTGCGCTGTTAGGTTTAAAGTACGTAGTACCAATGCTCAACCAAAGGTTTGCAATCGAAAAATAGTGTGGGAGAAAATTCAGAACTCTTCAACAACACAGAGCTGAAGAAGTGCTTACGTCGTGAAGTTGCGCTGTTAGTGGTGCGCTCTTTAGGCGACAGAGTTAGTGGTGCGCTCTTTAGGCGACAGAGGCGGGCGTCACATTAAAGTCATATTGCATGTATATATTAAATGCAGAGACAATAAATGACACCATACAGATAATAACCGCTGAGATAGCATTATTGCTTGAGGAGGTAACTCGGGATAAGACGCTTCATCGAGGCAAAGCACAATATTAACAAAATATTAAACCATGGTTAATGGCGACAAGCGTGCGTGTGGGTAGGGTGTGGGTGGCAAGGCTGTGGGTGGCAAGGCTGTGGGTGGCAAGGCTGTGGGTGGCAAGGCTGTGGGTGGTTAGGATGTGGGTGGCTAAAAATGTTTAAAGGTAACCTTTATGAACAGGCGGACAAAGGATTCAACATGAAAGTAAAGATGAAGGGCCGATCTCTGACACAACGTATAACTGGGCTGCGGTCCTCGGGTCACCGAAACATCTTCGATTAGGTTTGAGAACCTTCACTAGAGTATGTGATTTTCAATGCATCGGTAATCGTCTTAATGAATTCCAGCAGTTGGTGTTGCACGCTTTGATGTTTGAGAACCGCCACCAGGGCATATGATTTTCACCGGATGCCATTGTATCTGCAACTGTGTTATTGGATCTCAGCAGCTGGTGGGGCGCGCTTTGACGCTCAGGTGCATGCCAGTGTTGCTGAGATGAGCCACGAATGTACAGCCCTATACATGCCAGTGTTGCTGAGATGAGCCACGAATGTACAGCCCTATACGCCACGTCATCGATCCTGTTGCTCCTTACGACCTGCCAAACAATGGGATACCAACGACGACGGACGTCCTGACTGTAAGACTACTCATTGCCTCACCGTTAAGTCTCAGCTCGTCAAAGATCAACTGGGAACATTTGTTAAACGATGCGACTCTTAAGATCTCAAGTAGAGTAAAATGGCAACGGTCCGAATCGTCCAGCCGGCACTTAATTATCATACCAGTCCCTCTTCTGACCCCCCCCCCCCCCCCCCAACTCAAACTTTCTGACTGCGTACATTCTTCTTTTGATCCAGGCCGCAAGTTCATCAATTCCCGGAAGTAACTTGACGGTGCAAAGTAAAGCAAAACAATATTGAGCCTCGCCATTCAGCTAAACGCGGCGTATTTTACCCAGCTCTGCTTATTCATTAAGCTAAATGCAGTGTACTTTACCCAGCGCTACGCATTCATTCTTTGCGCTACCCGATGTTATAGATATCCCATTTGCTAATAACCCAGTGGATTCCCACGAAATGCCGGCTTCGTTTTCATTTTTAATACCACACTGACCTCTTATATGAAGAGAATCCAAAACCGAAAGGGCGACCACTCCAGCGCTTCTCAAAGTGGTGGTTTACGGAACATTATGCGGTGCGCGAGCCTGGGGTCATCGGACCGCAAAAGGTGAAGAAAATGAAACGGTTCGAAAATAAATCACATAAAGAAAAATCAAACAACTTTTTAAATATTACAGTGATGAGAAATTTCAGAGTATTTAACAAAATTTGATTGTATAAGAAACTTAGACCAGTGCCAGGGAAAGCGTGTCTCTATCGGAAACACTAAAAAACATTTAGCAGGCCTTTTCTAGTCAATGTATTGATCGCAGATTATTATTGTGGTTACGAGTTGTCATTTGGCCTACGTCACATCTACACCACAAAAGGCAGTAAAACCACAACGGACATTTCACCGAGCTGGAGGACGAGGGCTGTTTAATCTCCACGGCCATAACACAAACCATGAAACATCCGAGGGATGTAAGATAAAGAAGCCGAAAAACAAATGCTATGAATAATTCCCCTAGGTAAATTGATGGGGTATACATCACAGAATTTCTTTTAATGCATTACATACGCCTCTTTTTATAGATCACATACGTCTCTTTGTATGCATCACATAAGTCTCTTTTTATACACTCACATAGGTCTATTTTTATACATCACATAAGTCTCTTATGATACCTCTTAAAAGTATCTTTTTATACATCATAATCATATAAATCTCTTTTTATACATCTCCCCACTGCTTCATTCCTAAGTATTCTAATAGTAAAACATTCAATTTTAGTAAAATTATTCGAAATTTCGCCAAGTGGCCGAACATGAAAATAAATACATTTGTTATCACTATTTTCTGATGGGGAAAAAGTTATATGCAGGCAGGGCATAATACAAAGATTGCTGAAAATGTAAAGAAAAAAAATTAAGCACTTTCTATAGATAATTTCCTAAATAATGCAACAAAGTAATTCATGGGCGTGGGTATA
The DNA here is from genome assembly GCA_964033795.1 of Lymnaea stagnalis. NCBI lineage: Eukaryota > Metazoa > Mollusca > Gastropoda > Lymnaeidae > Lymnaea > Lymnaea stagnalis. The sequence continues at coordinate 596,063 of CAXITT010000434.1, forward strand.
GACTATGAATATTTTAATATTTAAATTACAGGGGAGATAAGTCTCTAGATGAGAGTGATTAAATATCCATTCGTTTAAAGTCATCGCATTCGTTGTCGCTCGAGAGTCGGTTCAAAAACGTTTTACTCCCAGTTCATAATCATGTTTTCGCAGGAAAATTTTTGTTGTTAAAACCAAAAGCCAAACGTCACTGAGGAAATGAAAGCAACTCTCGATACGGCCCGGGGCCGCCAGAGACGGTTATGTTTTTTCATACAATCATATGTTGTAGTATTATGTTAACTGTGGTGTTGCTGTTATTAAATCAGATCGTACAACGCGCTGTTACTTGTTTTTCATACGATAGGTTAAATCACATCACAGTGTGCATGTTAAATCACATCACAGTGTGCATGTTAAATCACACCACAGTGTGCATGTTAAATCACATCACAGTGTGCATGTTAAATCACATCACAGTCTGCATGTTAAATCACATCACAGTCTGCATGTTAAATCACACCACAGTGTGCATGTTAAATCACATCACAGTGTGCATGTTAAATCACATCACAGTGTGCATGTTAAATCACATCACAGTGTGCATGTTAAATCACATCACAGTGTGCATGTTAAATCACATCACAGTGTGCATGTTAAATCACATCACAGTGTGCATGTTAAATCACATCACAGTGTGCATGTTAAATCACATCACAGTGTGCATGTTAAATCACATCACAGTCTGCATGTTAAATCACATCACAGTCTGCATGTTAAATCACATCACAGTGTGCATGTTAAATCACATCACAGTGTGCATGTTAAATCACATCACAGTGTGCATGTTAAATCACATCACAGTGTGCATGTTAAATCACATCACAGTGTGCATGTTAAATCACATCACAGTGTGCATGTTAAATCACATCACAGTGTGCATGTTAAATCACATCACAGTGTGCATGTTAAATCACATCACAGTGTGCATGTTAAATCACATCACACATCACAGTGTGCATGTTAAATCACATCACAGTGTGCATGTTAAATCACATCACAGTGTGCATGTTAAATCACATCACAGTGTGCATGTTAAATCACATCACAGTGTGCATGTTAAATCACATCATAGTGTGCATGTTAAATCACATCATAGTGTGCATATTAAATCACATCACAGTGTGCATGTTAAATCACATCACAGTGTGCATGTTAAATCACATAATAGTGTGCATGTTAAATCACATCATAGTGTGCATGTTAAATCACATCATAGTGTGCATGTTAAATCACATCATAGTGTGCATGTTAAATCACATTATAGTGTGCATGTTAAATCACATCATAGTGTGCATGTTAAATCACATCATAGTGTGCATGTTAAATCACATCATAGTGTGCATGTTAAATCACATCATAGTGTGCGTGCCACATGTAGATTCACATTGGAGAGGTGGTCAAACCACCGAGAAATGAAGCCAGAGCATCCCCGGCCATGGGTTCACCAGAATAATGTACACGGTTTTTCCACGTGGGGGAAAAAGTGTCTCTTTAAAACTAACTCCGGTGAAAGGGGAAAAAAATTATTTTCTTTTTCTCTAAAAGAATGGCAACACTATTAAAAAAAAAAAAAAATATTTACGACAGCAGCACGCGCTGTGGGAGAGAAATGTTGAGTTCGCCGTTTTCTTTTTTTCTTTGAGAACCGTGTGCTCTTGGGCGGGGAAGGGAGAAGGACCTTCTGGGTCAGTGATAATTTATTTCTTTTAACGCTCAACTTAAACAAAAACATCAAAATAACTAACTGCACATTTTAACTACATGTTCACTTTTCTCAGAAGTATTTATAACTAAGCAAATCACCAAGACATCTAAGAAATAAATAAGAAGATATACAGCCAGACAAACGTTACAAATCATGACTATTACTTTAAATGAATTGGATTAAATTAGCTTAATAACAAAACTAAAGGTGAACTCAGTTTGTATCTCTTTCACAACGGCGAAATCAGTGTGCACGTCAGTAAAAAGTACGTGGAGGGGGGGGGTGGGTGTAAAAAGTTTGTGTATGTTTTTTTTTTTAAAAAAGGGGGGGGGGCGTTGTTGCATTTATCCCTCCTTGCGGAGGGTCGTGTCCAGAAAGAGGCTCAGTTGCCCTACTCTGGTTTAATGGTTAGATGCCAACACACTGATGATAATTTATTTAGATTTTACAAACACCAGACGAGTTAGACTTAAAATAGATCCCGTCAATTAGACATTGAGTGGAGGTATCTCCAGCGAACAACACCCGCTCGCATGTTTGAGGGTGAGCGCCCCATCACGAGTTCAAACCCCCTAAGTGGATGCAATGCAAACATAGGATTGTGGATAAAAAGGGCGTAGGCGGAGATTTCCTACAATAGTGGAAAAAAAAAGGGGGGGCGGGGGGGGCGGGGGGGGAGTGAGGACAATCCTGGTTTTAAAAAAATAAATATATATGAAGAAACGTATAGAAATAGATATGAGCCGTTCTTTGGAATTGTTCCTTTTCACGTCACAGTAGTTGCTATTATATTATCTAGACTTTTTAAAAAAAAATTGATTTGTTCAGGATTTCCCGATTACTGTTCACAAATACATTTAAGCTCTACACAGGAGATCTGTACAGGACAATGTGATATGCCATCTGTGGCATATTTTAGATCTATGTTCTAGGAATAGGAGAATGAAACGAGAAGACCAATATCAGGAAAAGCTGAGATTATTAATTTGAGACATGTCAGTTGAACTGCCTATTGAGACATGTCAGTTGAACTGCCTACTGAGACATGTCAGTTGAACTGCCTATTGAATCATGTCAGTTGAACTGCCTATTGAGTCAAAGGGGTCGCGACCCACAGGGTTGAGAACCGCTGTCCTAGTCACTGGTCGGAGTAGTTTGGTATTATACACTAAATACCACCCCGCGTGCATAAGCACACAAGCACTTCTTCTTCTTCTATATCTTAAGGGCCCACGATCAATTTATTGATCATTTTGGCTCCTATGCATGTAGATGGGATTTGCAATGTTTCTGTTCCTGGTGTTGATGAGGAAATTTCACTGATTTCCAGTGCCACTTTGTGAGGGAATCATACACTAGGGGTTTGAAGGCTTGAGGCAATAGACACAAATTTACTAGGCACACGATTCAGTTTCATGACATAATTATAATGATTGATAACAGCACATTAAGAGCTTTCAGGAACGTTATGATCAATGCAAACACACACGCCCGGGACACAATCAAAGGTAAACGTTTCAATCTCAGGGACAATCTAATTACAATGCCTCCCCCCCACCCCCGGGAAGAGAGAGGTGGGGGGGGGGGGAATTGGGGGGGGGAAGAAATCTGATAGACATCTCGGGGGGGTTTTAAATTTTGGTATTTATGGTGCTACAAGATAAACGTTTAGAGTCCAAGGTAAACACTGAAATCCTAGATTTTAATGTAGTCAAGCTTTAGAGAGAGAGCTCATTTTAAAATATGCACTTGGCTCACTGGAATACAAAGTTGAACAAATAGATGAAACTATAGATATAAGAAGGCTAAATATAGACGTAAGGTGGGGAGGGGGTAGGGGGGAGACAATGGCACTCCACTAACTACAATGGAAACATTAGAGAAACATTGGGGAAAAGACAAAAAAGGTTTATGGATGAGATCTCGAGAAAATTGCTGCAGCAACCGTGACCAATGAAGTGCTGCCTCGTGTGACGGTGAGGGGGGATATCTCCAGGTGACTGGGGAACAAATCTGCTGGATTGTGTGGGGGGAAAGCTGAATTTTATGCCGGGCTCTTGACATGGGAAATGTTCATGTCTTGATTGAACTGACACTAGATTACGTGACGAGGTCATGAAGCAAAGAACTTTACACTATACACGTATAAAACTATTGATTAAATATACAACAACAAAACAGGACGTGGGTGGGTACTAAAGAACGCCCCTTTCGTGCATTGTTAACACTTTTACTTAACTCTGATGACTACGTCCCCAGAGAGACAATGAATGATAACATGAGAGCGTTTTTTTTTACAAGAGCAATGTTGAAAACACCGAATAGAGAGAAAATATATGTAAAAGCAATGTGGGGGATGCCGAAAAGAGAAAGAATAGAAACCATGTAACAGACAGCAATCTGGGAGACACTGAAAAGAAAGAAGAAACCATGTAATATACAGCAATGTTGGAGACACGGAAAAGAGAGAAAATAACACGTAACATACAGCAAAGTTGGAGACACCGAAAAGAGAAAATAACATGTAACACACAGCAATGTTGGAGACACCGAAAAGAGAGAAAATAACATGTAACACACAGCAATGTTGGAGACACGGAAAAGAGAGAAAATAACACGTAACATACAGCAAAGTTGGAGACACCGAAAAGAGAAAATAACATGTAACACACAGCAATGTTGGAGACACCGAAAAGAGAGAAAATAACATGTAACACACAGCAATGTTGGAGACACAGACACCGAAAAGAGAGAAAATAACACGTAACATACAGCAACGTTGGAGACACCGAAAAGAGAGAAAATAACATGTAACATACAGCAATGTTGGAGACAGAGAAAAGAGAGAAAATAACATGTAACATACAGCAAAGTTGGAGACACCGAAAAGAGAAAATAACATGTAACACACAGCAATGTTGGAGACACCGAAAAGAGAGAAAATAACATGTAACACACAGCAATGTTGGAGACACGGAAAAGAGAGAAAATAACACGTAACATACAGCAAAGTTGGAGACACCGAAAAGAGAAAATAACATGTAACACACAGCAATGTTGGAGACACCGAAAAGAGAGAAAATAACATGTAACACACAGCAATGTTGGAGACACCGAAAAGAGAGAAAATAACACGTAACATACAGCAACGTTGGAGACACCGAAAAGAGAGAAAATAACATGTAACATACAGCAATGTTGGAGACAGAGAAAAGAGAGAAAATAACATGTAACATCCAGCAATGTTGGAGACACCGAAAAGAGAGAAAATAACAGGTAACATACAGCAATGTTGGAGACACCGACAAGAGAGAAAATAACACGTAACACACAGCAATGTTGGACACACCGAAAAGAGAAAATAACACGTAACATACAGCAATGTTGGAGACACCGACAAGAGAGAAAATAACACGTAACATACAGCAATGTTGGAGACACCGAAAAGAGAGAAAATAACATGTAACATACAGCAATGTTGGAGACAGAGAAAAGAGAGAAAATAACATGTAACATACAAGAATGTTCGAGACACCGAAAAGAGAGAAAATAACAGGTAACATACAGCAATGTTGGAGACACGTAAAAGAGAGGATATAACACGTAACATACAGCAATGTTGGAGACAGAGAAAAGAGAGAAAATAACATGTAACATACAGCAATGTTTGAGACACCGAAAAGAGAGAAAATAACAGGTAACATACAGCAATGTTGGAGACACGTAAAAGAGAGAAAATAACAAGTAACATACAGCAATTTTGGAGACACCGAAAAGAGAGAAAATAACATGTAACATACAGCAATGTTGGAGACACCGAAAAGAGAGAAAATAACAGGTAACATACAGCAATGTGGGAGACACCGAAAAGATAATAGAAACCGTAACAGATGAGATTTTTTAAGGACGAGTTGTAGCATAAAAAAGGGGTGGGGGGGTGGGCGGAGAAGGGCGAGAGAGAAAGAAGAAGGCTGAATATCAAATTACATTATCCTTTGGTGTTGAAGGCGAGTGTGGACTTCCCAGACTTTGGGCGGGGTCATGATTCAAAAGGACCGAAAAAAAAAGGCGAGCTTTAGACGCGCTTGCAAAATGATAGCAAAAAAACAGACTCACCCCATTGGCTGCAGTGAACGTTTTAACATATTTCCATTCACATATTTTGAAACCATTATCATTAAAGTCAACTTGACCTGATCAGCTTAACATTTCAAAAGAACATATAGACGACACATCTCTTGACGCCACCTTGATCTCAACCCAACCCTGGCCACCAACAGAGCCACGTCATTCAAATAATGCCACCACCAGATTAACTAAATAAATCCGACCCTCGTGTAGTAGTGACTCTTCTCAGTGACCATTTTAACTGAATCCAATGGTGATGGTGGTGGTGGTGTGTGTGTGGGGGGGGGGGGCTCGATACACTGTTTAAACACTGTTTACAAACTTGCAGTTTCGTCACTCCCGAAGGCATTTCTACCCCCTCACTCCCATCTAAATCACAAGCGCTCATTACTCATACCGTGCTCCAACAATCAACTCACGTTGAGCAGTGACACTAAACAGTAAAGAGAGGATTAGCCGTGTCAACACTCGTGTACACACCAACACACACAGACAGACACACACAGACAGAGAGACACACACAGACATACACACACACTCCATGAATGACGAGCCCCGTGTGGCTCGGTTGCGGACGAACGGAAACGATTTCATTGTCCCGAGTAGTCGTCTCTTGCGATCGCCAGCCAAAAACATGTCCCGTATCTCAGCTCTAACCATAACTGACTGCACACGACCAGAGGCAGGGAGGAGGAGGGGGAGGGGCGAGGGAGCAACCACCAGATGAGCTTATGAAGTTGGAACTGGACGGTGGAATTACAATTTGATTTCTCCGGGCCCACTGCGCCTTTACACCTCCTTATTTTAAGTGGCGTCCATTTCACCGCTGTCCAGATCCGCCTCTCCACACGACCGCTCCGACCCTGAAACTGACAGCTCATGTCCGAGTTCCCATTGACGAGGGGGACGTGAGTGTTAAGTAGTGAGTATTTCCAACCACTTGACATGATATGAATCATCGGGTGAACTATCTCACTCAACCAGACACACGACGCTCTGTCTCTCATGTCTCTGTGGTGAACTATCTCACTCAACCACACACACAACGCTCTGTCTCTCATGTCTCTGTGGTGAACTATCTCACTCAACCACACACACAACGCTCTGTCTCTCATGTCTCTGTGGTGAAATAGCTCACTCAACCACACACACACAACGCTCAGTCTCTCATGTCTCTGTGGTGAAATAGCTCACTCAACCACACACACACAACGCTCAGTCTCTCATGTCTCTGTGGGGAAATATCTCACTCAACCACACACACAACGTTCAGTCTCTCATGTCTCTGTGGGGAAATATCTCACTCAACCACACACACAACGCTCAGTCTCTCATGTCTCTGTGGGGAAATATCTCACTCAACCACACACACAACGCTCAGTCTCTCATGTCTCTGTGGGGAAATATCTCACTCAACCACACACACAACGCTCAGTCTCTCATGTCTCTGTGGGGAAATATCTCACTCAACCACACACACAACGCTCAGTCTCTCATGTCTCTGTGGGGAAATATCTCACTCAACCACACACACAACGCTCAGTCTCTCATGTCTCTGTGGGGAAATATCTCACTCAACCACACACACAACGCTCAGTCTCTCATGTCTCTGTGGGGAAATATCTCACTCAACCACACACACAACGCTCAGTCTCTCATGTCTCTGTGGGGAAATATCTCACTCAACCACACACACAACGCTCAGTCTCTCATGTCTCTGTGGGGAAATATCTCACTCAACCACACACACAACGCTCAGTCTCTCATGTCTCTGTGGGGAAATATCTCACTCAACCACACACACAACGCTCAGTCTCTCATGTCTCTGTGGGGAAATATCTCACTCAACCACACACACAACGCTCAGTCTCTCATGTCTCTGTGGGGAAATATCTCACTCAACCACACACACAACGCTCAGTCTCTCATGTCTCTGTGGGGAAATATCTCACTCAAGCACACACACAACGCTCAGTCTCTCATGTCTCTGTGGGGAAATATCTCACTCAACCACACACACAACGCTCAGTCTCTCATGTCTCTGTGGGGAAATATCTCACTCAACCACACACACGACGCTCTGTCTCTCATGTCTCTGTGGGGAAATATCTCACTCAACCACACACACAACGCTCAGTCTCTCATGTCTCTGTGGGGAACTATCTCACTCAACCACACACACGACGCTCTGTCTCTCATGTCTCTGTGGGGAACTATCTCACTCAACCACACACACGACGTTCTGTCTCTCATGTCTCTGTGGGGAACTATCTCACTCAACCACACACACAACGCTCTGTCTCTCATGTCTCTGTGGGGAAATATCTCACTCAACCACACACACGATGCTCAGTCTCTCATGTCTCTGTGGGGAACTATCTCACTCAACCACACACACAACGCTCAGTCTCTCATGTCTCTGTGGGGAAATATCTCACTCAACCACACACACGACGCTCAGTCTCTCATGTCTCTGTGGGGAACTATCTAACTCAACCACACACACGACGCTCTGTCTCTCATGTCTCTGTGGGGAAATATCTCACTCAACCACACACACGACGCTCAGTCTCTCATGTCTCTGTGGGGAAATATCTCACTCAACCACACACACGACGCTCAGTCTCTCATGTCTCTGTGGGGAAATATCTCACTCAACCACACACACAACGTTCAGTCTCTCATGTCTCTGTGGGGAAATATCTCACTCAACCACACACACAACGCTCAGTCTCTCATGTCTCTGTGGGGAAATATCTCACTCAAGCACACACACAACGCTCAGTCTCTCATGTCTCTGTGGGGAAATATCTCACTCAACCACACACACAACGCTCAGTCTCTCATGTCTCTGTGGGGAACTATCTAACTCAACCACACACACGACGCTCTGTCTCTCATGTCTCTGTGGGGAAATATCTCACTCAACCACACACACAACGCTCAGTCTCTCATGTCTCTGTGGGGAAATATCTCACTCAACCACACACACACAACGCTCAGTCTCTCATGTCTCTGTGGTGAACTATCTCACTCAACCACACACACAACGCTCAGTCTCTCATGTCTCTGTGGTGAACTATCTCACTCAACCACACACACGACGCTCAGTCTCTCATGTCTCTGTGGTGAACTATCTCACTCAACCACACACACGACGCTCAGTCTCTCATGTCTCTGTGGTGAACTATCTCACTCAACCACACACACGAACCAATTTGATTTCTTTCAACTAAACAATAATCTCATCCGGAAAATGTTTATCAACTTATTTGATTTTTAGTGAGTTAAACAGATGCTAAATAAACACAACAGCGTTCAGCCTACAGTCTTCATTTAAGAACACGGATACACACACTCCCAAACACTCTCACCCACTCAGACACACACAAACAAAACTCCTTGAGGCCCTTGGGTTTAACCCAACAACTCACAAGACAAGAAAGGCGTCATCAATCAGATCATTTCGTTGATCAACGATAAAGTTATTGAAAGAAAGAGAAGCAGTGCGGTTCGAACCAACACGGCAACGGCTCAATCTGGCCACAGTATTTGCACAGATCAGGTTACCAGCTGAATCCTTACGAGGACTAAGGGCCTCCGTGTGATGAAGGTGATTATGGAAACGTATTTAAACTACAACTTTGACATCGCGGTGGAGAGGGTTGGGAGGGAGAAAGAGAAGGGGGTTGGGAGGGAGGCAGGAGTAAGAATCAAAACAAATCTCTCTTAGAGTTTCGTCTTAAAATGAACGCCTGGGATGACAGTTCTTATTTGTTACATGATGCATCAATAATATGTTGCATATTATGTTGCAGATTGAAGTTTTGAACTTGACGATCATTCACTCAGGTACGCAGGGTTTCTTAACCTTTTATAATACTTTGATTTAAAATTTGTTAGATGAAGGCCACGGAAAAGTTCTTATGTTCAAAGTATTTAAATGCCCGTAATAAAACTACAAAGGAATTGCAGCTTAATGCAGCTTAATGTGTCAAAGTAGTCACACAAATATGTTAGATTAAACTCAGTTGCACAATCTGAGGGTTTCACTCCAAATCACCAGAATGCAGGCCGTGTTAGACAGAGTGAGTGACGCATTGACTTGCATCAGCTGCATCCAATTTTATTTGCCACCGAAGATTTGTAAGAAGGTGAGTCCAAAAAGTGTGTCACCTCTGCTACTGCTAGCTGAGCCTCGTATCGCCCTGGGAGCTATGTTTGGACAGGTAGATAATCTGAATGGACGTCACCATTTAAAATTAAGTATTAACTGATCTCCTAGGAAGTCAGTAATTATGGGTTAAATGGTAGGGGGGGGGGGGGAAATGATAAAATTTATTTCTGTTCTTCAAATTCCCGGTTTTGAAACATGGTAAAAGATAAGACCCAGACCCCCCCCCCCCCCCCTGTTAAATATTTGTACTAATAAGGAATACTGAAGGAGTAGGTTGATAAAAATACCAACTTCAGACTGGACTAAAACGGACAGTGTATGTGTATTGGCTGGCGTGTATGTATTGACTGGCAGGTGTTTGTGTAGTGGCTGATATAAGTGTATTGGCTGGTGTATGTGTATTAGCTGGTGTATGTGTATTGGCAAGAGCACGACTGACGCAGAACAGACCTACAAGAGAACAGACCTACAAGAGACCAGACCTACAAGAGAACAGACCTACAAGAGAACAGACCTACAACATAACAGACCTACAAGAGAATAGACCTACAAGAGAACAGACCTACAACAGAACAGACCTACAACAGAACAGACCAACAGAACAGACCTACAACAAAACAGACCTACAAGAGAACAGACCTACAACAGAACAGACCTACAACAGAACAGACCTACAACAAAACAGACCTACAAGAGAACAGACCTACAACAGAACAGATCTACAACAGAACAGACCTAAAACAGAACAGTAAAAACCAAATCGTCTGGCAATCTCCTTGGCAGCCCAAGTAAAAATAAACGAGCTCGGAATGCAGAGGGATCCAAACAATGCTGAAACCGCGACGTCTATTAGGCGACTTGACATCCGGGGTATTTACGAACTACCTGTTCATCGATTTTTTTTTTTTGGATAAGCCAGCAATTAGGTGAATGGGGAAAGTGGGCAAACTGTATTGATTGGTTCGTTCATGACCACATTAACAAACAGAGAGAAATTTTTTTTTTTTTAACGACGATGCAATCATCGCTTTTCCCTAACAGCCCATTCGGCTCCACGCCGAGGATCTCTGAGTCACTAAGAGAAAGCACTTCAAACAGAAGAAGAGGAGATATTGAATACAGTACCTTAATACACATGAACAATCGCGTTCACATTTTGTAGTAATCGGTAATTAATTTTGTACTGCTACACATTCACTAAAATGTTTCAATTAAGGCAAAGGGTTGCATTTGCAACTATCTAATTCGAATATCAATGTTTGGTAACCGTCCTGCAAAGTTGTGCAATCGTTAAGTAATTAAATGAGATTTCATAAAATAAATGCATAGCTTTATAATATAATATTATAAAGCCTTTATATCCTTTGTTTGTTTGTTTTTTCTTTGTGTTCTTTAGTTGCTTTTTTGTTTGTTTGTTTGTTGTTTTTTTTTTTTTTTTTTTGGGGGGGGGGTGGGTGTCCAATTTTAGGACCAATTCATTTTGTGGTCATTTTGTGGTCCACACGTCGTGGCAGAGACTCCAATACCGGCATACATGTTCCGAGCAATCCGACTGAGATAGGAAGTTAGCTGCCGTTAAAAGATGGAGATCGTCTCCAGTGTATCGTTGTATTATTCCCACTAGGCAGTTATTCCACTTACTCTTACACTAGACGCTGTAGTCACAGGGAGAAATATTTGATAAACTAGTGCTGCCGAGCAAACAAGTTCAATAAAACCAACAGTCATTATTTTTAAAGGTGTATTTAAATGTATGCACATAGCAGATTTGAGGCATCAGACTTTGATTATTTTTTTCTTCTAATTTCACACCGGCTTTTTTTCTCAAAAGTGAACAGCAGGTGTTTGACAGATAGCGTCGTCAATAATGCACGGCCCTCCTCCAACAACTCACCAAAGACATGACTTTTTCTTTATTTTAATGGGGAAAATATGTCCGGAGGGGGGGGGACGACTAGCCACCTCTGTAGCGGACGTGGGTTCTGGATGTCTGTGAGAAACCCGAGACAGTTGAAGCGTTGGACGAGACAGCGGTACAACTACAAGCTGCTGGTACATCACAGGTACGAGCTACCGGCACGTCACAGGATACAAGCTGCCGGTACAGCACCGGTGTAACGTCTGGACACGTTCAAAGCAAACTAGCCATTTCCGTGGGGGGGGGGGCGAGATAGGACGTGTTGGTAATTAAAGGCAAATGCTATCTTATCTCGTTATAGGGGCCAGCTTTATTCGACGTGAGCTATTTAAATGGAATTCATTCAACTCAACAATCATCAAACACATACACAGCTTCTGTCTGCGATCTAAATTTTATCATCTGGGTCAAGGTTATTTGTTAATTTATTTTTTTATATTCTTTTTTTTTTTAAAGCAGATAGAATAAAACACCAGTATTTTATATTTTAAGACATGCATGTCTACAACCGCGATACACTTGGGCGTGATAAAAGGTGCTACGTCTAAAGTAAGGATGACAAACGATGACCGGAATTCTGATTATCTGTTTCGAAAACGATAACCAGTTTTTGTTTGTTTTTTTAATATTTTTATTTTTTAACTTCAATTTTTTAAATATATTATTTTTCATCCATATTTTAGCAAAAAATAAACAGGTAAAAAAAAAAAAAAGCTTTCAAACTTGATAAACATACAAGATGATGGATAAAGCAGGTTGCTCGCTTTCACGTCTAATCGTACCGAACGCTTCCGAAAATAGATGGCTGACGCTTGGGATGAAATGCCCGTCTCCTTAACTTCGCAAGCGGGTATGTCAACGGTTCTCAACCTGCGGGTCGCGACCCCCCTTTGGGGGGTCGCACGACCCTTTTCCAGGGGTCGCCTAAGACCTACTGAAAACGCATATGCTTACAATTATGAAGCAGAAACGAAAATAATTTGTGGCTGGGGGTCGCCACAACATGAGGAGCTCTATTAAAGGGTCGCGGCATTTGAAAGGTTGAGAAACACTGGGGTATGTGCTATAGATAGGCCATCGAGCTATCAAAGAACTAGTTTGCGTAATGGCAGATGGCATTTGTCGCAGTCCGGTCACTTATTTCTTTTAAAAGAGGTCACGTGTTGGTTACAAACTGGATCCAAATGTGAGTCACTTTGACTGTTCCAGAAACATATTTTAAGTGCTACTTTCGATCTTATAAAATATGTCAATCTGTTGTTCTTGTGTGCAACAGTTGGGAAATGCATTCTGATGGTAATAAAACCGGGTTACTAAATCCGATGATTTCCCAAGTTTATAACCAGTGCCGCGTGGAAATCCACAGTTTTTATGCCCCCTAACGCATTTTATAAATACATATCATTACCTATTGATCATTAAGAAACTTCCCCCCCCCCCATTTTTTGGGGTCACATCCACCCCTCCCTTTGCCGTATTTTCAACATTCTCCTACGCCGCTAATTTATATCTATACCCCAGTTATAATTATGTGTGGCGTTCTGCCATCTTTTTTCTGCCTCACCCTTGGCTTGATGCGTCCTATTGTTATTTTGCCCCCCCCCCCTGGCAAATGGGACATAGGGTCGTGTTGTGGGTGTTGCCAGTCGTGTCTACGGCACCTTGTCTTTGGTTGTGTCATCTCGTCGACGTACTCCCGCCGCTGCTTGTCTTAATAAAAGGCGGCACACCATCCGGCTACGTCACTAACGATCGCATTGGTTTATATTGAACATATTCCCGGTAAAACTATATTTTTGTAGCAGTTAATTCATAACGACACTGGCTTGGTCAGTACCGTCCAGTATCTGGCAAATAAGATATTTGAGCAGTCCCCGGGTTTCTTCAAGACCGGGGGGGGGGGGAATAAGAAGAGACGCATTTCTTGAGACACTTTCGTCGTTAAATCAAATTTCAGATTAGGACAGTGGCACGTGCTTTTTATATCACGCCTGCACGGTATCTCCATCAGAAGTTAAACGTGGTCGTGCAAATATAATACATGCGAACGCAAAGCGCGGTCTTGCCAAGGGGGAATAATATACCGGGAAATGACATAGAGTGGAGATAAGGAAAACTTAGGGAACGTTCAGATCAAGATAAAAAAATAAAATAACGCGAAGAGCGTGGTGGAATGAAATAAAACAGATCAGCTGGTTTAAAACTGGGCCTATCAGTTGCCAAGTCTCTCGGAAAGATGTTAAGGCTTTGATACCGAGAGGAAAGCCGATTGGTCGGATCGGATGCTGACGGAAGGAGTGAACAACGGAAGTGAGCGGATTATAAACGTCGGGACGTCAGGTGTGTTTGTGGGGCAAATTAGGGAGTTTGGGGGGGGGGTGGGGGGGGGGGGGGGGGNTTCTCTTGGCCCCAGATAAAAAACAACAACAAAAAGCGTGAAGTAATTTAGCAACCCTTAGGACTTATGAAACAATTTCATACCTTTCTCTTGGCCCCAGATAAAAAACAACAACAAAAAGCGTGAAGTAATTTAGCAACCCTTAGGACTTATGAAACAATTTCATACCTTTCTCTTGGCCCCAGATAAAAAACAACAACAAAAAGCGTGAAGTAATTTAGCAACCCTTAGGACTTATGAAACAATTTCATACCTTTCTCTTGGCCCCAGATAAAAAACAACAACAAAAAGCGTGAAGTAATTTAGCAACCCTTAGGACTTATGAAACAATTTCATACCTTTCTCTTGGCCCCAGATAAAAAACAACAACAAAAAGCGTGAAGTAATTTAGCAACCCTTAGGACTTATGAAACAATTTCATACCTTTCTCTTGGCCCCAGATAAAAAACAACAACAAAAAGCGTGAAGTAATTTAGCAACCCTTAGGACTTATGAAACAATTTCATACCTTTCTCTTGGCCCCAGATAAAAAACAACAACAACAAAAGCTGAAGTAAGAACATATTAACGCAGGCCAAGAAGTTCAGCTATCTAATATTTGAGAGCAGTGGTTCCCAAACGTTTTGAATCCCGAAGCTCTTTTTATAACCCATTTCTGTGGAGGAGACTCTGTGTCTTTCAGGTTAACAGAGTTTAGGAGCACCTGAGAGGCGCACGCACAATTCTAGCCGGTGGAACAAAGGTTGGGAACCACTGGTTTCGAAGAGCCGACTAAATTCTTCATGTTGCCGATATTCATTTCACAAATCACTGATGAGATCTAAACTGTTAGCAGGCCTGAAAGGAACCTGTCAGGGTGAAAGTGGATGCATTTTTACAATGCATCAAGCATACATGCCGATTACTCTTCCATCTTTTTTTTTTTTTTTTTAAATTTTTAAAACACAGCAGTAGGTCAGCATGTGCCAAAGCCACCCGACCCCACTCAGAAATGCGCCTCTAAATGTCACTAAAAGTAAAATCCAGTTAACTCGGATGGCTTTCTTATCTTAACGCGTTTATCCTAGCGGCCGAGGTCTGCTCGTGGGCTGTACGTTAAACTCCCGGTAATCAGATGTGTACAAGAAACATCACCGCGCGCCGCGTAATAATAAATGTAGTTGTCTTCAAAGTGTTTGTTCTTTTAAACTGTACATACCTTCTAAAAAGTGTATCCGGATTATAGAAATGTTCTCCCAATACAGTCTTATGTTGTGTGATGTATGCTAGTATGGACTTCAAGCGAACTGATGGTGGTAGAAGAATTAAAAATAACTTGATATTTCGAAAGTTAAATCCGTGGTCAAGACACAAACTTGATGGTTAAGATAATGTATCGTTGAAGCGCACGATACGCGCTGTCTCTCCTGCTTACCCCTAGCCCTAGACTCAAAACCTCGCGTACAGTTTCCCCAACAATTGGTCACACGGACATCGCCAATCCAATAATGAACATCTCTGTACACACCGGCCGTCTCGAACCGAACCGAATCGCCTCTCTAACCTTGACATTGTACTAAATCGACAGCCTGTTAAAAGCCGACCCAGTGCCATTAGAGCTCCAAGTGCCCGAGTGCCATTTAATGGCGCAGTTTTAGCCACGGTTAACATGATGGCCACTTTAGCCACGAGCACGTCCTAAGTGAATCCCATTTATCCCCCCCCCCAAAAAAAAACAAAAAAAAAACAAAAAAAAAACAACTTGACGAAACTAAGACCAGATATGGGTCATAGCCACGGTTAACATGATGGCCACTTTAGCCACGAGCACGTCCTAAGTGAATCCCATTTATCCCCCCCCCCCAAAAAAAAACAAAAAAAAAACAAAAAAAAAACAACTTGACGAAACTAAGACCAGATATGGGTCACGGCCTTAGCTTAATCGCAGCCAATATAATCCGTTACGGTGTATGCTGAAAGCACGTTCATTGGTCACACTTTCAAACCATCGTTGACATTGAGTGGAATGGTGATCATGTCCTCACCCCCGACCCACCCCCACCTCAAGCCCTTTATAATCATTCCATCACATCAGCCGGGGGGAAAACAAAACAATTCTCATAACACTTCGTGAAACCACACAACAGGACTGCACAAAAAATACACTATGTCATCCTTTAGTAAACTTCCGAATGCGATTCTTGAAACCTCCGCCATCCCACTGGTCAGCCCAGAGGAACACACTTTAAACAGATAAGGGTTAATTAAGTAAGGCTAGAAATTGTCGGGTCTGCCTCGGGCCGATAGGTTCAAACCCAAATGGCTACTAGATCTGCATGAGGATGACATGTTAATATATTTACACCATGCAGATTTGCAATCCAAAAATGACGATACAAAAGAGCAAAACAAAAAAACAACAACAAAAAACCCACCAAAATTCAGTACGAAAGACTACCTCACTAAAATCTCAAGCCATACAACCTGGACTGCACATCCTTAGCCTTACTTACACGCAACACTTTCAGTACCAGCTGACAAAATTAGGTGAGCGCGAACTTGAGTAGCTCAGTAGCTACATCACTTCTGATCGCTACGCGCGCACTGCTACATCAGCAAGTCTAACCGAAGCTGAAATCAATGGAGCGATCGACTCGGCAAAATCAACATTAATCCATGGCCGTAGTCCAATACAGTATACAGCTGAGCGTGATAGAGATGGGGCTTTGCAACCAGAGATGGGACTTGGCAACGTCACGGTGTCTACGGGTCAGGGGTTCTCAGGCTCGGCTCAATCTTTATTGGTAGAGTAAAAATAAATATAATAAAATTGCCGTGGGGGTGTTACGTTTGGGGGTGTTACATTTGGTGGTATTAAGTTTGGTGGTATTTAGTTTGGTGGTATTAAGTTTGGGGGTGTTAAGTTTGGGGGTGTCGTTTGGGGGTGTCAAGTTTGGGGGTGTCAAGTTTGGGGGTGTCAAGTTTGGGGGTGTTGACGGGGCATATCGTAGCTTAGCAGGGAGCCTACAATATAAATTGACCGCAGTGATCTTCCGTTAAAAACATTTAATAACTTTATCCCCTCCCTACTCCCCATTCCCATAAAAAAAATAACAATAAACAGCTAATGGAGGAATGTGTCCCAAACTGCCCCCAAACCCACCCACCCCCACCCCCCAAATTAAATCGAAAAATGGTTCATCTCAACAAAACATTTGACCTCAAATCTGGTGTACTTAAAGCTTCTCCGAAACAAATTCATTTTTAAAAGACGGGTTTAAAGTTGTTGTTCGTCCGTCGATGGTCGACGATGACCATCGAGTCGTCCAGTGACTGATGACTTGCGCTAGTGACTTTTGTTTAAAGTGAGGAAGAGCTGCGCAGCGTCAACCTCACTCTCTCGTCCGGGCCCACCATATCCAGTGGCAAGACTCTACGTCAAGACGATCAGGAATGGGTACGGTTGCAGGAATTGTCATTGTTCTTAGCTTAGATGAGCTGCCGACCAAGGTTAACGAGTCTCATCCACCCGGGGGGATGTTTTTGCTTGACCGGCCTTTGGCTGGAAATGAGGTTTGCTCAGTTTAGACCATTCGGCCAACCAGTAGTCTTAAGCGCACCCTATTCCATATTCAAAATATGCTGCAGGGGTACACAAAGGACCGTGATTAAGAACCCATTTTAGGCAATAATTGATCGCGCGACCTTTAACCAACGGTCCGGAAATATTTTGTCCATATTGAGTTTCTAGGAAAAATATATTTATACAATGACCAATCCCTTATGATATAAACATATATATATATATATATATATATATATATATATATATATATATATATATAAACATATATAAACATATATATATATCCCTCTTGTGTTTATAAATATTGAGCACACGCACTGATACATTGTGTTTCCCCAACATATATAAATATATATATATAAATATAAACATATATCCATATCCCGATCGTGTTTAGAAATATTGAGCACACATACTGATACATTGTGTTTCCCCAACATATATAAACATATATATATATATCCATATCCCGATCGTGTTTAGAAATATTGAGCACACGGCCTGATACATTGTGTTTCCCCAAACAGCTGAACATAAGTTCATGCTTCTATATCCAGATCTTGTGTTTTTACAATTTCCATGGAATCATGACTTCTTTTTTATAAATAAATATAAAAAAAAGACTTAGACTTTAAGCATATCACTTTTAAAGAATCACATTAATCGTGTCTCTAGCAGTAGCTGTTTACGAAAAAAAAAAGTAGCACTCACAAAGCTGTGCCGACACATGTCATTGAAACTAGACTACCTTTTTTTCTTCTTCGGATAAATGTCCCACATTCCTATAGGGATTATGAGTCATATTAGAAGCCTGACAAAAGCTTTCCATCCCATTCCGAGCACACGATTGACTGACTCAGAGGCCGCGGATCCATGCCGCGCATTCCTCATCTAACCCCAGTCAGACAATTGTCACCACTTCTCCACCAGCGGGGCAAGGATTTACGCTATCAGGTGAGCCAAGTTTTCTGAACCAGATCGGAGCTTACCAGTTGATCGATTGGCTGTCTGCTGTGTACACCAGCGAAATGAGCTCCGTCAGATGCTTATAAAAATGCTGTTTCAAGCTTACATGTTTATTCTTTCAGTTGTGTTATAATAACCCCGAACCACGGGCTGTATCGCGAGACGTGCCATTATGTAAATGGCTTTACAAGGTCTAAGCTTTTTTGTTCATTGGTTTATACCCCGCAGACAATGGTACAAAAAATGGCACAGCGATGGGAGGGGGCAAGAACAAAAACAGCGTTACACTTAGGGCTTAAACTTAAGCTGCTAACGGCAAGATGAATCAAACACCATATCTTACAAACACCATATCTTACAAACACATGATTAAAATCTTATTTTTCTGTACGAAAATGGTTAGCCTATTCTAAATGTGATGTCTGTTTGTTGGGTTTTTTCCGGGGGAGGGGTGAAAAAAATGGGGACGGGGGAGGCGGGGGGAAGGGGGGGAGAGATTCTCTAGTGTCGTGTCTGACATTGCCCCCAATTAAGGACAATTCGTGACCAGGCACACACTGTTGACTCTGGGAAAAGTCAGTGAATCATGGAAAATCATAGCTAACTTTTTCTGGTGTTCAGCTGCGATGTACAGCAAGGGTCCTCAATCATATGCTAAGTTTAATGGGCTCTCGGTGCGGACAATACAACTGAATTCATGAAATTAAAGTATATATATATATATTGTATCGAGGAGCTGCACTGTTTTCACCCGATGCTGCACTGGGCACCACTTTGCGATAATGCGGTTTACTTAAGCCCTGGGCTCTTCGGTGTGGCCATTAGATTAATTGTGGCATTCAATAATTTTATTTTAAAGGCATAATAGGCGACTGATGGAGAATGGACAATTTCTTCCAAAAGTTAAAATTAAAATTTCTTCTAATAGTGACCGTGTGCAATCTTTTATTATTTAAACTTTAAATTGAACAATCCTTTATACAAGTTTTTTCTTGTAAATCATGTATATGCATTATTGTTCAATTTATGTAACTGCACGTGATTGATCATTTATTAAGAAGCGGTTATGAAAATGGGTAAACATCTGGCGAAAAACGCGTTTCGTTTTCCCTTCATTTTCCCCTTCAAAAATGAACTTTTTTTTTTTTTTTTTTTTTTTTTTTTTATAAAATATTTTTTTTTTTTTTTTTTTTTTTTTTTTTTTTACTGCCTAACCAAATACTTAACAAATACAGAGCACATGGCAACAGCTTCACAACTAATCTCCACACCAAAACACCCAGCCATTGAACAAATCATACTTCATTCTTGTTTTTTTTTTTTTTCAG